>JACXGM010018697.1:0-18858 GCA_016801145.1 Umbra pygmaea | reverse complement strand
ACAGAGGCACAAGAGGGAGGCAAACCTGAACACTAACATGGGACAAACACACAGGGCAGTACACCTAAGGACACATGAGGTAATAATTCTACCAAACTAAACCACCGTGTAAACACTGAAGAACAAAACATATACACAAAAGACACTAAAGGAAAACTGACAAAGTCAATACCCGGCCCTCCATGGGCCGGATGTTACACCCGCTCTCTGGGGACTGACGATGCCGGGATGCACAGATACAGATACCTCTGCGCTAACTTTGCCAGCCCGGGAACAGAGTAGCTATGTGAGCGGACTTGAGCATTTGGAAATCCTGCTCCTAGCTCACTGAACGGTTGTTGCCCTACGCTCCACCACTACACACCTTTTTCAACCGCTCCACTCAAACCTGCACATCGCTCACATGAAAAATAATGATACTCCAAATTCGCTCAAATATTTTTTATTTTGTTATAACATTGTTTAAATAAACATGAAAGTGTGACCATGTACACGAAAAAACAAACAGTTTTTAAAGTACACTACACACAAATGTTAATACAAGACAGTGAGATCTCATTTTACAAATGTACTGTATGTATTTTATATACATATTGTGAAGATAAATTAAAATTTTAACATACTTAAAAATATTTCATGTGGGCATACAATGAAAATAGGCTATAATGTAATACAAAGAGAATTAACTAAATGTTTTAATTGCTTGGTTTATAACTTAATCTAACCAGTAGACAGTCAAAGTCAAAATCAAAGTTGTTTATTTGTCATATGCATCGGATAACATCACATCATCCTATGCAGAGAAATTCTTTTTGACAAGGCTCGACACATCTACACAGAGGCTTAAAAAAATATACAATATAAATAATTTTTTAAACGATAATAATAATAATAACAAAATACACTATGTACTGAGCAGTGGTCCGGAGAGTGTACGACAGCAGAAGTAATAAATATTATAAAAATATGGCATGGAAAATTACTTTTTAAAGATGCATTGAATTCTGCTGCATCAGATGTAGAGTGGATAAAGTGACCAGAGAATGTCAGGGCTCAAGAAATGATTTGTGATTGTGATCAATGTTCCATGTTGAGCAGCGGAATGGCCTGCGGAAAGAAACAGTTTTTTAATCTGGTAGTCCGTGCCTTGATGCTCCGGTAACGTCTACCAGATTGCAGCAGTGAGAAAAGGTCACGGCCTGGATGGCTGTGGTCTCTTAGGATGTTCTGTGTTTTCCTCAGGCATCGCTTGTGGTAGATGCCTTGCAGGGGATTGGCATCACAGCGATTTCTCCCTTTGTACTCCGTTATCTGCCGTAGTCAACCTGGAGGCTGTCCAATCCCTAACAACCAAGACCCCCTAGACAGTAGGCAATGTGAGGAAGCTACTTGGGTTCCTCAGCTACTACCGTGCTTTCATTCAAGACTTTTCTAGGACCGCGAAACCCTTGTACGAACTGCTTCAGCCTGGAACAACACAGGATACTCACAGCAGGAAGAAAGCTAGAGGCCCACAAGTTTCCTCCAGATCTCCAGTAGAATGGACCAGGGACCACCAACAGATCCTGGAGGAACTAATTGGTATGTTAGCAGGCCAAACCATACTGGCATATCCGCACTTCAACTTACCCTTCACACTCCACACTGACACATCTGAAAGGGGCCTAGGGGCCATCCTATATCAGCGCCAAGATGGTAAATTGAGAGTAATAGGATATGGATCCAGGACATTGACAACGACGGAGAGGAACTACAGATTACACAGTGGTAAACTTGAGTTCCTGGCATTGAAGTTGGTGGTGTGCGAGAAGTTCTGAGACTATCTGTTCTACGCCCCACACTTCACAGTGTACACAGACAACAACCCCCTGACATACGCGATAAGCATGGCAAAGCTCAAGGTCGGGGAGCTATCTGACTTCCGGTTCGATGTCAAGTATCAGCCAGGGAAGTTTAACATTGACACAGACACCTTGTCTCGTCTTCCTGTGGACATTGAAGAATACACATCAGAGTTCACGGAAGGGCTACCCTTGGGGGCAATACAAGCAGCATGGGAGAGCAATCATGTGTCGAAGACGAAGGACGAGGCCTGGGTTGCTGCCCTGTATGTGTCTAATGGGGAGAACAAACCACGTCAACCCACCACCTGGTTTCCGACAATAGGAAAGGATGAACTGATTCAAGCTCCGAAAGTTTATGTAATCTCTCAAGTGAGACAATGGAAAGAGGGTGGTGTCACCCCCACAAACAAAATGAGGGGAGTTTTGACAGGAACCAACAGAAAACTGATGTATGAGTGGAATAAGCTACATCTTGAGGCGGGACTTCTATATCGAAGAATGAGGGAGAGAAAACAGCTTGTCTTACCGAGCACGTACAAACAGCTTAACAAAATTAACGTGATCAACGAAATTCTTAATGATCAATTATCTATCGTTGATTAATCATGTCCATCGCTAGTCTCCACCACCACCTCCACGGGCTTGTTCAACACCAGGTCATGCCTCCACCTGTAGTGCCCTTGTGCCAAAACTATCTTGTAGCCCATCATGATGTGTTGGAAGCTTGTGTTGGTCACATTATACAAGAGGCATGATTCCTCATTGCCCAACCAACAGTAGAGGTTGCGTGGGCAAGGTGTCATATGCTGCTCTGATGAGAAAGATGACAGCGGTCTATCTAGAAGGCCTTCCTATGACAGCCAACTTCTCTGCTGGCTCTGGGAGACAACTTTGATGGTAAGTCTTATATGCTCAGCTCTTATCACCTCTAGGGCTGGGATGTGTACCGCATTACCGCGGTCACGTGACGCCTACCGTGGGTCTGACCTCGTCACCGGCACCACCGCAAAAAAGTTTTTGCCCATACATGTGTACACGTTGTTGACATAAAAAATTACCAAAAGTTGGGGGTACACATTTTACTAAAGCAAAATATACAGGCGCATGAGAATGCCCCAAAAGTAGGACCTCCGTTTTTAATTGCACGTGACGTGCTGATTTAACACATTTCTCTGGTGTGGTTGCACAGCCAATAATAGCAGCTACTATTCCATCCAAACATGGTAGAGAGGGCTAACTTGGTGGCAAAGCCAAATGTAACGTTGCCAATATGGTCACATTTTGGCTTTGAACCAGAACAAAAAGGACTTCCAGCCAATTTGGATGAGCCCATTTGTCGAATTTGCCACAAAAAGATACCGGTATCACGCGCAAATACTTCCAACCTGAGAACGCATCTTTGAATCCATCATCTCATAACATTTGCTGCCCTTGCAGCACCACAAGTGCTTCATCTAAAGATCGGCCTACAACCTCAGACGACAACTGGGGATCGCAGACTCGTTTGCTAAAGGGACTAAGTACCAATGCGACAGCCATCAGTGGTGAACCCTGACAGATAGCGTGACCCGCCTTCTGTTGGAGGAAAAGTTACCATTTAACTTAGTCAGGAAGCCAGCTCTAAGGCGATGCTACGGGCCTTCGACAAACAATATGTCCCCCCTGACAGAAAATACTTTTCAAAAAAGGCAGTACCAGAGAAGTAGGTGAAAATTAAGGACAGTTTGACTCAGGAGTTAAAAAACGCTGACCATTTTTCTGTCACAACAGATATGTGGTGAAGCGTTAATATGATGCCCTATATGAGCATGACCATTCATTACTTGAACACCAACTGGGAGCTGAAGTCAAGGTGTTTGGAGACCTCCTTCATCCCTGAAAGTCATACAAGTGTTACATCCGGCCCAGGGTTGGCTGGAATAGACATGAACTGACACATGGACTCAAGTATATGTTTGTGTATTTCTATGTATATATTCGTGTTCAGTCTTTTGTGTTTACTATTCAGTGCATATGCATGGTGTTTCTGTTCTGGTATTATATTGTGTGTAGTGCCTTCCTTTCTTTCGCCTGGTACTGATTGGGGACTGAGTTGATAATTACCTAATCTCTGTCAGCTGGTTGGCTCAGTTCCTATATCAGTCCGGGTGAATGAGAGGAGGGTGCGGTTCATTATTACCTACTGTTCAGTGTAAAGTGCTGTATATGATTTGGAGGTCGATCCAGAGTACTAGCTAGTCGTGTTGTGAGAAGTGAGTCGCCTAAGTGCATACGTAATTCGTAACTCTCTGTTTATAATATCTATATATATATATCCTTTCCTGACGTTGTGCTAGTCACTCGTGTTGTCTGAGTAGAGTGTGTGTTTTTTCCAGGAGAAGTATTCTTGAGTATTAGCCATTCAGCGTTTGTACCGCTGTTGAGTGGACGTAGGCTATGTCTCAGTATTCTAGTTACAAGCTTGTTTGAATAGGCTGTACCCTGCAACCTGCTAACTCTGGTTCCAGATCCATCTTAATAAAACCAGCAACCACCTTTGCCAATTGCCTGCCTGAGTCCTCCTCTCTCCTTTCACCACACTACCATGACAGAATGAACCGCCAACCAAACGGAGAGACTTCGGGACATCAGGCAAAAGACTGCACTCTTCCCTTTAACACCACGGAAGTGCACCCAAAAAAATGAATCTGGCGGACTTACTTGGAAAAAAAATAAAAAAATCGACTCCGATCCCCAAGAGAATTTGTGCGGGCACAGAGATCAGAAGGTATTTGCAGGAGGAAGCCCTGGATTCTCACGTAGATCCTCTAGTCTGGTGGCGGGACAATCATTTCCGATTCCCTCAGAACGTGTGTTCAGTGCCGCAGGTAACATTGTCACGTCTTTCAGGACTTCCCTTACACCTGACAAAGTCAACATACTAGTTTTTCTAGCGAAAAATCTGTCCCCAACCGAGGCCTGCCCGACTGTCCCGGTGTTGTAGCCTTCTTATTGCCAGGTCAACCTCCTCCTCGGCTTTCAGTTTTTCACAGTCACTAGTAACGTGGTCAGCTCAGTAGATAAATCCACAAACAGCCGAGCCATATGTACATTTTTAATAATACAATATTGCAACCCATCAACGCAACAACATGACTACGTTAAACAGAACAAAGACACCTCGCCATCCACACAAACATATTTAGAATTGACAACCATAGTAACCACCAATAGAGAAACAAGGGTTCAACTAAGCAGATCGACACCCAGCTTTAACCATGAATACAACTTGACTTATGGGCATCCAAGATGGCTCATATTCAGACTGACGTCAGTCTGGCACTCGCAGGTGTTACAACACCTCATGCTCTACAGAGTCGACTCATACATCGGTCACAATGAGTAGAGGCAGCAAAGATGCAGAAAGAGCGTGGCATAGACAGCCCAGTAGACATTCCAGCAGTTGGCTCAGTCATGACGAGAACCAGTAGTGTGCTGTGTGTTTGCGAGTGTCAACAATGACCAGAAAATCACTGAACTTGTCTCGCGGTAGACACTGTAGACATTCAGATAAGAACAAATAGATATCAATATGAGAAATTAAACCAGGAAGACATACACCACTTCATCCGTTGTTGAACTTCTCAGTATCAAAGCAAACCTGACTTACCCATCAACATAACTGATTAAGTGAGAACATGCGGCACAGACACGGTAATATCCTATATACACAGAGCTTACGCATAAATACTCTAGCAAACCTACACTCTTTTCACAAATAAAGTTGCATACCTTGCATGAACTCCCGGACCACAGCTTTCACATAGTAACAATGTAATAATGAACCGCACCTTCCTCTCATTCACCTGGACGGATATAGGGACAGAGCCAACAAGCTGAAGGTGTTTAGATGATTAGGCCAACTCAGTCCCCAATTAGTACCAGGTGTAAGAGAGGAAGGCGCTACACAGCACACATCACAATACCCAACACACATTTGATGTAACACAAAACAGCATGCTACCTTACTGGATCTAACAACCAAAATACATATTTACATATTTAAAGCTGCATTGTGTAAGATCTAGTGGTGAAATTGTATATGATAACCAACTGAAACCCCTTGCGTTATTATACCAGCAACGTGAACCTGGATATTAGTTCTTTCAAATCACCAGCGCTCATTTTGATTCATTGCAATAATCATTGTTAATTCACTACACAGCCCGTGAATTGTAACCAAATGCAATTGTATTGTGTATAAAGAAACAATAAGAGCATGTTTTAGCAAAAATAATAATTTAACATGTTTTAATAATAAAAGTAACAAATATGTTTTACACACAATTTGATTGAATAAATTGTCAGTGTCTCATGTGAAAACACAATTACATTTGAAAAACATTCACTAGAGTCTGTTTTATTCCAACAGAATACTGATTTTAGCAAAACATGAACCCATGCAATGAATAAACAATGATTATTGCAATGAACCACGAGCGCTATTATTTTCAAACCGAAAATCAGAGTTTGTGTTGCCAGGCAAACGTTCTTGCCTACAGCTTGGGTCAGTATCAAACAGCAATGCCATTACATGTCCTCCACATTAGGCATGATCTTACATCTTCAACAGACTGAAATATCCCGGCAGTCGTGAGTAATCTCCCTCTAGCATTCGTCACGGTGCCACTAGTGTAAAAGCGCGAAAGGCTGAGCTTGAATTTCCAGGTATGTCCCTCTTTGGCTATTGTATTTTAAAGATGGAGCCGTAACATGGCTGCCACAATTCGAGCGGCACCATTGTATGTAATGTGAATGGAAGATTCTACACTTACGAAAATACTTTGATTAGTTGGTGGAAGTAATTACGCATGAATGAGCACATATTATGAAAGAACAAATGGGTTTTTGCTAAGAATCAACTCAAAAGAAATACACAGTGTAGCTTTAAGAGTCCATACTCAATTAATCGTCTCTTTCTGCCACAACCTGGCAACGTCCCTGCCAGGTTGTGACAAATAGAATCTTTAAACGCTTCAGATGTAAATAGATTCGCTATCAAAGTCACCCTGAATGGGAGTCTATGGAATGCTAACAAAATAATGCCATGTTAGCCTCAGAATCTCCCCATAGAAGCTGCAACTTCCGGGTGCAAGCCTAGCCCATTGCTAGTACCGAGTAGTATACTGGATCAAAAAAGTAATGCGCCTGCCCCAAAACGAACAATAGCCGCTTTCCGACTAAGTAGTTACAGGAACGTAGTTATAGGAACAGTCCACTTCTAAACAGTTCTACTAACTACTCTCCCCCAAAACCGGTTTTGCTCTTTGCATTCGCACTGGTCAAGTGGCCATAGGAACTGGTAGGAGGGATAAGGGCGTGACGCAAGCACCGCAACAAGCTTTTATAGCGAAATCATAGTAAATCATCTTATGTATGCGGATGATCTGGTTGTTTTCAGCCCAAGTAGTGCTGGGTTCCTACCGCGGCTTGCTGTTCTTTCAGATTACTAGGCTGAAAATTTTACAATTTTATAAAAAATAATGTTGTGATGATAATGTCCTAATAACAGAGTTCGAACCGCGGCGTTTAAAAACTACACTGGATTCATAGAAATTGAGTAGCTACTTAACACAGAAACACAAAAGACGAAGGCTCCAGCATGATATGTAGCATTATACGCAACAGACAAACGAAGCGAGTGACCGGTGTAATTTAAGTTGGACCAATCAACGTGGACCTAGGAAAAGGGAGAACGGAAAGACCCTGCTCTGGAAAAAAAAGGTTATAGGAACGTTATGTTCTAGGAACTGCAAAAATCCCTGCGGTCGGAAAGCGGCTATTATGAACGATGCAGGTACTAGTACCACAGAGTAATACTAGATTATAGAAGTGATGTGCCTGTGCAAAAAATAATGAAATGAACAACTTATGTACTAGTACCGAGTAGAATACATAAGAATAGAATAGAATACATAGAATGAATGCGCCTGTGTAAAAAAGAACAAATTAACGATCCGGTATGAATCACACGTACCAGTCTTTTAAAAGATTTGTTGAAAAAGAATGAATTGTTCATGAATTGCCCATCACTTATTGCTAGCAGAATGCTAGTATAGGGAAGATAGAAAAATAAAATGAATTAATAATAATAATTAATAATAGAGGGAAGATAAATAAAGAACACAGCATTAGACTATTCGACAAGTCAGGAGCAAGACAATCGTGGACATTACGGTGAAATTATGCGACAGAGAATATCTGCATTTGAAATAAATAAGCCATAAACCCAGTGCTATCAATTTTGAAACCACCTTACAAGAACAAACCAGCCAATGCCAAAGGCAGAGAAAACAGGCTAGGATCCTGGTCATGCAACCCTGTAGGTTCCAGTGTAATATTAGTGGTAACTAATATAAAAAAAGCACTAAAAGGGACAGTATGGATTGGAACAAACAAGGGCAGAATCCTCAAAACAGTGTAATTGGTGATGGAAAGAATTTTATAATGGCCTGTTATTTCTATTGTGTGTACATGATGATGTTGGATGTCCAGTGTTCAAGACCAGCTGAAAATTTCACCAGTTTATATTATTGCCATTTAGCAGATGGCCTTTGATAACAGAATGTGCACATGGACCTAACAGCTGCATGGAGCTCATGGACTTAACAGCTGGGTATTAGTAGGACAGCTGAACATTATGATTTGACTGGTTCACTGTGACAAAATCCTCCCCACACTGGATCTTTATTTTGACCATCCAGGAATGCTCTGGCTGTGAAATTTATCAGCAAGTCTATTTTTTGTTCTCATCTCATGGTATTGCATTTCGTAGGTTATTCAGAGGTTAGTATTGTCATACATGTATTAAATGCCAGGTCCCTTATTCCTGGAGTTTTTGTTGCAAGCCACAGAATTAGCTGAGCATAATAGACAAACATCCATACAGGGTAGCGATAAATAATTATTTAGATAACAATAAATTGCACAAAACTTTCAGAACAATGATGTGCATAACATGTTTTTTCTACTAATAGTTAGTTGTAGACATAATTTCACAGAGAAATTTCAGCCAGAAATCGTCATAAATTGTTGCTAATGAAAACAAATTCTTTACAACCATACCTTTTGCTAGCCACTTTATAATAAAAAGTAAAGCTAAACCACTAATAGCTTACACCACTAGATGAAATGTTACTTTAATGAACTAACTAGTAAGAAAACATTGTTTCAATACAGTAGATATGTTTTATTAAAATTAACAAGTTTTATTTAGCCAAGGCTGCTTTGTTCTGTCCCATGTCTGTGCAGCATCTGTTGAGACAGCTCTGCTGTTACACAACAATATTGTAAATTAGCAATTGGTGTTTGGGTGCACAAGACAAGACACACAGGAAGATCTCTGCACATTTGGACACATTTTTGGGGACAGGGTTAATAAGAATGTACGTAAAGGAGTACACGTCTCAAAAGTTCACAGTCCTGCACCTGCTGTGAAGTTGGTTTTCTGAGGCAAGTCCATACATGCAAGTTGGTAAAAAATAGGGGTAAAAACAACAAATCTTTAGGTAGTCATATGGATTTTTAGGTAAAGTTTATAGTTAACATTAGGGCTTAGGCAAAATTGGATTTTCTATGTAAATCGGTTGTTACTCCCCAACAGGTAATGTAGTGGGATGATTTATGATCCAAGTAATATCATTAATATATTCTTATGAAAAATTGTAATAGATAATATATTACCTTTTTCCTCTGCAGCGAATGTGCTGAGGAGATATGCTAGGAATGGTTACTAGTGAGTGTAATGAATTGAGTTGACGTTGTTAATAACGTAATCTCTAAATCTGACTCCACATGTATTGACATTAAATATGCGAGTAGCTCTGGGCTTCCCAACACGCAATGTTTGGAATCTGCTAGTAAGCTAGGCTAGTCGCCCCAAGCAGCGCACTATAATGTCCTTTGTTTGGGTCTGATCACGTCTTCCAGCGTCTACCAGCGGCAGAGTTTGGACCTCAGCTCTGGCATGCCGATCAGGAATGCCGCATTCCATGTGGTTAAATGACTACAGGCCGCGACCCGGTCAAGACATTCATTTTTGGCACGCTTTGACAGAAAAGTTACATAAAGTTTATACATTCACTGGCCACTTCATTAGGTACACCTGTTCAACTTTGGTAACACAAATATCTAATCAGCCAATCACGTGGCAACAAGTCAATGCATTTAGACATGTTCAAGACGATCTAGTGAAGTTCAAACTAAACATCAGACTGCAGAAGAAAGGTGATTTAAGTGACTTTCTGAATGTCTTGAGCTGCTGTAGCCCATCTGCTTCAATATTCAACGTGTTGTGCGTTTATGGATGCTCTTCTGCATATCTTGGATGTAATGAATGTTTTTTAGTTACTTTTGCCTTTACTGTTGCGGTAGACAGGGGAGCGGCCAGGAATTTTGGGCCCCATGACAAAAGAATCCAATTAGGCCCCCTCTGTGCAGCTGTTGTCCCCATATCTATTTTTTGGGGCCCCTGTCAGTCATGTGCCCTTGGAATTGTCCTAAATTTCCCCCCCTATACGGCGCCCCTGTCGATAGCGAATCATTATTTTCTATATTTTTACTTCGGGTGTGGCCTTCTGAATGCAACTTTGTCTAAAGAGTTGTTCAGTTGCAGATGGGTGAAGAAAATAGTTGAGCAAACCACTTCTGTCTGGGTAGTGGTTCTCAAACATGGGTACTAGGACCCCTGGTGGTACAGTAACCAAAAAAGTTTGGGAACCACTGGACATTTTCGGGATGCTTTGCTAAAAAAGTTACAGCAATTAAGGGCGGCATTAGTTGCCCCAGGTCTGCTTGTCTAGAGAAAGTCAGAGAACCCACTGTCAGGCTTCGAATCCATGACTATCATGTCGTAGACTGTCCTGCAATGCATCGACTTAGCCCACTATGCCACATGGACCCCGTAACTAGATTTCTGAGACGGCAGGTTGTGAAAAGCCCTCGAGTTACTGCCTCAAGTTCATCAATTTGCTGATGAAAGATCTAGGTTTTCAGTAGAGGGATTTAAATATCTTTTCAACTTCTTGAGCCTACAGATTCAGAGACTGTATGCATAGCGTTGCGTTTGTTTTCTACAGGTAGTTTCATGTATGCTGTGTTTGATACGGAACCATAGATTGTATACACTCACCTAAAGGATTATTAGGTACACCACACTAATACTGTGTTTGACCCCCTTTCACCTTCAGAACTGCCTTAATTCTACGTGGCATTGACTCAACAAGGTGCTGAAAGCATTCTTTAGAAATGTTGGCCTATGTTGATAGGATAGCATCTTGCAGTTGATGGAGATTTGTGGGATGCACATCCAGGGCACGAAGTTCCCGTTCCACCACATCTCAAAGCTGCTCTATTGGGTTGAGATCTGGTGACTGTGGGGGCCATTTTAGTACAGTGAACTCATTGTCATGTTCAAGAAACCAATTTGAAATGATTCGAGCTTTGTGACATGGTGCATTATCCTGCTGGAAGTAGCCGTCAGAGGATGGGTACATGGTGGCCATAAAGGGATGGACATGGTAGAAACAATGCTCAGGTAGGCTGTGGCATTTAAACGATGCTCAACTGGCACTAAGGGGCCTAACGTGTGCAAAGAAAACATCCCCGAAACCATTGCACCACCACAAGCCTGCACAGTGGTAACAAGGCATGATGGATCCATGTTCTCATTCTGTTTATGCCAAATTCTGACTCTACCATCTGAATGTCTCAACAGAAATCGAGACTCATCAGACCAGGCAACATTTTTCCAGTCTTCAACTGTCCAATTTTGGTGTGCTCTTGCAAATTGTAGCCTCTTTTTCTATTTGTAGTGGAGATGTGTGGTACCCGGTGGGGTCTTCTGCTGTTGTAGCCCATCCGCCTCAAGGTTGTGCGTGTTGTGGCTTCACAAATGCTTTGCTGCATACCTTGGTTGTAACCAGTGGTTATTTCAGTCAAAGTTGCCCTTCTATCAGCTTGAAGCAGTCGGCCGATTCTCCTCTGACCTCTGGCATCAACAAGGCATTTTCCCCCCCAGGACTGCCGCATACTGGTTGTTTTTCCCTTTTCACACCATTCTTTGTAAACCCTAGAAATGGTTGTGTGTGAAAATCCCAGTAACTGAGCAGATTGTGAAATACTCAGAGCGGCCCGTCTGGCACCAACAACCATGCCACGCTCAAAATTGCTTAAATCACCTTCCTTTCCCATTCTGACATTCAGTTTGGAGTTCAGGAGATTGTCTTGACCAGGACCACACCCCTAAATTGAAGCAACTGCTATGTGATTGGTTGAGTAGATAATTGCAATAATGAGAAATTGAACGGGGGTTTCTAATAATCCTTTAGGGGAGTGTATATCTCTGTACTGAACCAACATTAATGTTTCCCCTTTCGCTGTAGAGACAGTACATTTTACTATTTACTCCCACAGTACTTATTTGATCAACCCAGTATTTTAAAATTGATTATATGACACATACTGCACATTTAACATTTCTCCCTCAACTTTTTAACACTGCCAGGGTTGCAACCAAAATAATATGGCATTCATCTAAGCAACATATTGGAATACAGAATTCTAATTGTCTGATCTTGCTTATTGACCGGGCAGTGATATCGATAACCACCATCGTGACATCTCCTATCTAGGTCACAGTTGTTATGTTTAGTGAAGCCAGCTAATAAAAGAAATCCGGAGCATGTTGAACTTGCTTCATAGTATAGGCCTCAGGGTTGGAGACCCCTGCATTAAGACAACAAAATACAATAAAGCTTTGCTTTTTGGCATACAATTTGAATTTTGATTAAGACAATGAATTCCCCAATAAAACCCAGCTATCAATATTATGAATAATAATTTAATAAATATGTCTCCACAACCCAACTGAAGTTGTTCCACCAAACTGTGGTTATGTAAACATTTTTAAAGACAGATGGAACAATAACTATTAAAAAAACGTAACACCATTGTCACACACAAATGATGTAATGCTGCATTCCTAGACAAGTCTGACATTACAAATATTCTTGGCTTGATCGAACTCTGGGAGAAAAAAAGCAGCATCTTGCAGCTGACCATAAAATTGACAAAAACACTCAAGTCCACTCAGAGTTATATTAGATTCTCAACTTTTATTTGAACCCCATCTGGTTTTATTCTGGAGCTACACTTAGAGTATTCCTCACCATGTATAGTAATCCTTGCATGAATTGTATTGACAATTCCAACACATTTGTCTGTCAAATACCAGTACTTTGTTAACAAACTACCGGAAATCTATTTCCAATTATTGTTTTTAACAAACTAATAACCTTAGATATTTTTAACTTCTGCAACACAAAGAAAATATTGTTTTATTGAATAAAATGATTAGCCATAATCTGCTCATTTTAAACAGTAGCCTAATAAGATTAACAGTTACCCTCAGTTGCTAAGAGGTGATTCATTTGTAAGCAGTCAGTGTTGAGTGGGACATTTGACTGCCTATATTCTGTGTAGCATGTAAAATAAAATTAAAAAAGCAAACCGTTAACATGCCACATATACAATACAAAGGATAATTAACAGTTTTCAAGACTAAAAACATCCAACAAATGGTCATTTGAGCTAAAATTATAAAACAATTTTAATCATTGCAATTTCCAAAACATTATTCATAAATACACTGAGATTTGATTAAGCCAGGATACTTTACACAATCCAAGACGACCTACTGCAATTGGCCTCAGACAAAGTCCATCACCCAGATGTTGCTCTAACACCATGTCAAATTCACATCTGAATTCCATGAAGCTGTCAAACTTGTTTGCGACCTGCAACAAACATCACATTTTATTTATAGAATAAAAGTATGCGGCAGAATTTTGAAAGACTTCCTCATCCTGAGCAGCACTGAAATGTAGAAGTCATCAATTAAAGTTAAACAAGGTGTAATCCACTGAATAGTTCAAATAAAGGTTAAATGTTTATTAAATATGACAAACGAAAACTCAAATATCAACCATAAGAAAGCTCTTATACTGGTAGAACTAAAACAACAGAAATGAAAATCTTGACCTAAACAGAATTACTTCTTTACTTAAAACCAACACCCCATAGAATACCACAAAACAAGAATAACCACATAACTAATGGTACAACCAATAGTACTCACGACTGCAATGGGCTGACAAGGACAGAAGACACTAAATGACCCAGCAAGGATCAAACACAGAACAAGGGTTTAAATAGAACTAAATAGGACACTAACTACACACAGCTGAAACCAATAAGACATAGACATACACATGGTAGACTGAAGCTGATCTAGATTTATGTAGCAACTACCAGGATCCACTAGAGGGCAGCAAAGACAACAAGAACTAACATATCTCACAGTGAATGGGCATAACAGAGGAAACACAGATAAAACAAGACCAATTAAACTAAGGCAGAAAACAACAACTAATCTCACAAAGACTAGGGATCAGGAAGGGGAACAGTTCAGGAACAGGAGGGGAACGTTACACCACTGGGTCTGGAGTGCTGATGTTTTGGCATTCTGTCCCCTGATTATCCTCATTCGTGCCCTCTGCCCTTCACTATCACCATCAACTGTAGGTAGGTAGAATGTCACAATAGCATTTTTTTAAATGTAACAATCAGAAATACATTGTCTGGGAGAGGGTTTTCTTTAAAATCAAAAATGTCAAAATTGAATTGACCAACATGGCCCTTTGTAGACTGTCCTTCATGAAAAAAATAAGTCTTGTCCATTTACAAGTCATTCCTTTTTTGTAGCAGTTCATACAAATTCAACCTTTCGGGTACCACCTCCCTGACATTTCCTCACTTGTTTTTGTTATGGATCCATCCAAACTCAACTCTTGGAGAAGATTTTTTTTCTGCTGTGCCAATAGTTGAGCTTTCTGAATGTTCCTTTTAACTGGTGGATGATTCATCATCTGTACTTTTGTTCTCACCTCGGGCTATTTTGGACATTAAGATGTCAATAAGGTGTGTGTGTCTGGAGTTTGTCTGTTTTTAAGACTGCAGTGAAGCACAGATATTCCTCTGTGTAACTTTGTCACCCAGCGTCACTATGAGCACTAAACAAAAATCTAAATGCAACACTTTGTTTTTGCCTAAGGAATAACAATCAATTAGGTAGGATGTGGAGCTGGCCGTGGTGCTGAATCCACCTGTTGTGGCTTTAAATCACTGCGTGTGTAATGACTCCAAACCAGGAATGTAGAAAATGAAGTTTGATTTAACAACAAAGCCGGTTGGTGACAGAAGCTTGAAGGCAGATATGTCATTAGCAAGAGAACCATAAACTGGGGACAGGTAATTATCGATACACAGATTCCACAGGGCTGAGACATATAGACGGGATCCAAATCAATGGTCTTCTCAGCTGGGTTCGATAACTTGTAGACACAGGCAGAGGTACAGAGGCAGAAACCAATGTCGATACACAATAGAGGCAGCAAGGGTCGTTAACAGGAATACACTGGCAAAGGTACACGGATGTAGGGCAATCTCAGGAGTCAAAGAAAGTAAGCAAATGGTCAATACACTCTAAGGCAAACAATACAATACATAAATGCTCATTATCTCAGGAAAGAACAATAGCTTGCAAAGAGAAAAACAATGTGGCTTGACTATATACTTCTTGTGACTGGGTGCAGGTGTTAGTATTCAGGTTATTGCGATCTAAGATGAGTGCTGTGTTCATGTGCATCAGGACGTATGGAATTGATAGTGTCTGATGTGGATGTAACGGGAACTGAACGTGGTAACCTTACAGCGTGGGAGTTGTCAGTTTCGCTCCCTCAAAACTTGCAAAATCTGTGGCATTGTGCTGTGTGATGAAACTGCACATTTTAGAGTAGTCTTTTATTGTGGCCAGCCTAAGGCACACCTGTGCAATAATCATGCTGTCTAATCAGCATCTTTATATTCCACACCTGTGAGGTTGATGGATTATTGCAGCAAAGGAGAAGTGTTCACTAACACAGATTTAGACAGTTTGTGAGGAATATTTGAGAGAAATATGCCTTTTGTTTACATAGAATGAGTCTTATGTATTTGAGTTCAGCTCATGGTAAATGGGGGCAAAAACAAAAGTTTTGCATTTATATTTTTGTTCAGTGTATTTAGCCAGTGTAGGGTCATCAATTCCATGAATCGTTTCAGCATCCACCATAAAGAAGAACATTACAATTTATACAAGCAGAGAATTTTACAATTTATTACCAGAGACATGAAGCTGATGACAAAATTGAGCTTTAACATTAAGATAATTGGGGAAAAGATGATATAATACAAGCTACAGAATTCTTAATAAGCTGAAGATGAATGGTTACAAGACAGTTATTATACCTCTTTTATACTAAGCCTGAGCCCTAAAACTTTTACCATGCAATAAATTATATACCATACGTTTTAAGAAGGCTTGTTTCTGTGAGATCAAGTCATCAAGTCAATATTTCTGTTCTACGCAAAGGACCTTCTTTCACAAATGGTAAGATTTCAAGTACCCACCCTTAAAACAGTTGAGTTATTTCATCTACCCAACCGCTGGGTTATGAAATGTTTAACCCATTATGGGTTATTTATATGGAAGTTGGGTTATTTTGTGCAACTCATGCGTAGAGTCAAAACCCATCAACCCAACATACATCGGTTGACGCAGCACGTGGGTTGTTTGTGCTTCAAACGTCATCACATCATCACCAGAGTCCACGTCCACCAGAGTCCACAAACAGAGCGCTCGTCACATCAGAGAACCTGACTGGTCATCCAGCAAGGCAAATAATAATATATGCATAAATCTAGCATGTATCCTGTTCTAGGTGTGTAGTGTCACAGTTTTATAGCTATGAGTAGTCTATTGCAATTTATTTTCTTAAATTGTACTGTAATGTGTTAGAATTAATCTGGCATATGGGTTAATTTCACCCAGCATTTGATTACACTATATAACAAAGATGTAGTTGAATCAACCCAGAATTGCATTTAATTTGACCCAGCATTTGGGTAGAATATTTAACTCATCTGTTGGGTTAAAAATGACCAACCCACCTTGCTGGGTCAAATGAACTACTGTTGGTCTGGTGCAATATTGATCCAGCGGTTGGGTTATAAAACAACCCAAGTTGGGTTAACTAGGGCTGGGCGATAATTCAATATTTATCGTTATCGAGTTTTTGAAAATAATATCGAGAAGAATATCCCATATCGACATATCGCGATAACAGCTGGTTTTGTTCTGAAACAAAGAAACATCTAACAAATGAGTAGTATTTCATATTGCTCGTAGTTCAGTTTTACCTGAATCTTCTAAACAGAAATATAACAAGGTCAATCAATATATTTTTGTATGTATTGTTTTTATTTGTTTATACAGCAAACTATACACTTTGATTTAATTAAGTCAAAGCAGGTCCTATATATATTTTAATATATCGTCAGGCATATCGTATCGAAGAAATATCTATTTTATATTGTGATATCATTTTTTGGCCATATCGCATAGCCCTATTTTTAACCCATCATTTTTCTCTGTGCACTTTCACATTGTCATTATGGTGTACTGTTAGTAGAATTTTGAGGGAAAAAATTAATTTAATCAATTTCAGAATAAGGGTGTTACATAACAAAATGAATGTGGAAACAGTGAAGCCTGTGAATACTTTCCGGATGCACTGTATACTGGTGGGTCCTGTTTAACTGCTATAAAGTGCCCCCTGCATGGGCCTACATCCTTCATGGCCTCGGGTGCAGTTGACCAGCCTACATTTCCTATTGCTACACCCCTGACTATAGCATTGTATGAAATGGAGCAGTGAACCAGTGCCAGCATTTTGTACATACAGATGGTGAAGTGATAAAATGCTCATCAAAGGGAGAGTTATTACTATAGTTTGTGATCCAGACTGACACTTGTGTAGATAAGATCTGTATTTAATGCTCTAAGATCTGTATTTACAGTCGTATGCAAAAGTTTATAATTTTCCATGATTTTCATTTATAAATAATAGGGTGTTTGGATAAGCAATTTCATTTTGATCTATCAAATAACTGAAGGACATAGTCATATTTCAATAGTGTCAAGATGGCCAGGACTGTCAGGGCTGTTGTGGCATTTGCGCTAATGTGTTATGTTTTTTCCTTATGTATTCTCATTTTTACGTTAGTGTATGTGTTTAGTTTGTTGCGCCGACCTCTGGGCACTGGGATTGTAGTAGGCACTTGGTTACTCATCACGCATGAATGGGGCACTCCCACACCGGCACGTGATGAGTAATCAAGATGCCTATTTAATCCCAGTGTTCTGGAATATTTGGCACGTGTTATTGTGCAGTAATTCCTGTCGGGTGGTTGGAGTTCCTGTTTCCTATGCTGCTAAGGTGTGTTGTAATGATGGTGTCCTCTCCATATTATGAGTTGTACTTAGAAAATTCACTCACCTAAAGGATTATTAGGAACACCATACTTATACTGTGTTTGACCCCCTTTCACCTAAATTCTATGTGGCATTGATTCAACAAGGTGCTGAAAGCATTCTTTAGAAATGTTGGCCCATATTGATAGGATAGCATCTTGCAGTTGATGGAGATTTGTGGGATGCACATCCAGGGCACGAAGCTCCCGTTCCCGTTTTCACACTATTCTTTGTAAACCCTAAAAATGGTTGTGCGTGAAAATACCAGTAACTGAGCAGTTTGTGAAATACTCACACCTGCCCGTCTGGCACCAACAACCATGCCACGCTCAAAATAGGTTAGTGTATGTATATATATATATATATATATATATATATATATATATATATATATATATATATATATATATATATATATATATATATATATATATATATATATATATATACAGGTCCTTCTCAAGAAATTAGCATATTGTGATAAAGTTCATTATTTTCCATAATGTAATGATAAAAATTAAACTTTCATATATTTTAGATTCATTGCACACCAACTGAAATATT
>JACXGM010018696.1:0-18852 GCA_016801145.1 Umbra pygmaea | reverse complement strand
TCATCAGACCAGGCAACATTTTTCCAGTCTTCAACTGTCCAATTTTGGTGAGCTCTTGCAAATTGTAGCCTCTTTTTCCTATTTGTAGTGGAGATGAGTGGTACCCGGTGGGGTCTTCTGCTGTTGTAGCCCATCCGCCTCAAGGTTGTGTGTGTTGTGGCTTCACAAATGCTTTGCTGCATACCTCGGTTGTAACGAGTGGTTATTTCAGTCAAAGTTGCCCTTCTATCAGCTTGAAGCAGTCGGCCCATTCTCCTCTGACCTCTAGCATCAACAAGGCATTTTCGCCCACAGGACTGCCGCATACTGGATGTTTTCCCTTTTCACACCATTCTTTGTAAACCCTAGAAATGGTTGTGCATGAAAATCCCAGTAACTGAGCAGATTGTGAAATACTCAGACCGGCCCGTCTGGCACCAATAACCATGCCACGCTCGAAATTGCTTAAATCACCTTTCATTCCCATTCTGACATTCAGTTTGGATTTCAGGAGATTGTCTTGACCAGGACCACACCCCTACATGCATTGAAGTTACTGCCATGTGATTGGTTGAGTAGATAATTGCATGAATGAGAAATTGACCGGGTGTTCCTAATAATCCTTTAGGTGAGTGTATATACAGCTTTGTGCTGTACTAATATGTGCTGCCCCTAGATGAGTCCTAGGATGCTGCGACCGGGATACAAACCCTGGCCATATGGAGTCAATTCAGTTTCAAAAGTTGCATACAGAGACCACTTTCAGCAGAAACATTCAATCACAAGTTGTGAGTGAAGAAACAGCTTCAGAGAAAAGAAACTCAAGCCAACAGCGCTGAGAACATGCTGCGAGTTTGTAGAGGAGCAGCCGAGCACGCAGATGCTACTTCGAGTGAATAATTCAGGTCAAAATAACAGAAACTCAAGTTGAGTATAAACAGACATGAACAATTCCAAATGCACTTAGTTAATAGATGTGTTTTTACTAAACATGAATGGTAGCCCTGTTGATCAATCTCAAGTCTGATTTTTGGTACAAAACCATTGATTAGCACATTAAAAAAAGCCTAGGAACGAAAGCCATGGATCCATGGCAAACATCGCTCAAGCAGTTGGAATTTTGTTTGGTGGATTGGTTTACATGTGATGCAAACCAGAGGACCCAGATTTGCTCCTAATCATTAACATTGTAACAACATGCAAACATCCGATTGATCAATAGAACTACCAATTAATTTTTAGAGAAATGCAATTGTTTTGCAAGAACCAACATTTTTATTGAGTGAGCATAGAGATTGAATTAACACTATCTGGCCAACTTGATGCAGTTGTACTGTGGCATGTTTCTCTATGACATGTGTCCCATGTAAGGGTGTAAGAAAAAGGGAGATGTTAGAGGCAGGTAATGTAAACCCCCCAATAATAGAAATTGAAAAATAACAATTTTCGAAAATAAATCTGTGTACCCCAATATCAAACTCACTCCTACGCCCTTGGTCCCATGTGTGCATGCGTGGGTACTGTATGTATTCCACTATGGGTGTGTATGTGCATTTGTGGGTTTATAACAGTGTTTGTGTGTCCCTTAATTGCTGTTTTTCCAGTGTCATGGCCCCTATCTGTTGCTTTGCGGCGACACAAATCACAGCCACACAGAGTAAAAACTAATAATAATGTTTATTTGACTGTGGGCACTTCTGTTTGACTTATAAAATCCTATTCTGCATTCCTCCCCAACAAAGCAACAATTGTTTCAGGGCACTGCTCAGACTTAACGTTTAAAACAACCTCAAAGTGTCAGAATCCTAGTGGTAAGGACAGAGAACTGAATCTGAATGATAAACAGAGAACTGGATCATACTGGTTGAAAGAAAATAACTGGATTATACTGGTTTGGATAGACTATTTATACTGATTTAAAGAGAGAACTGGATGATACTGGTTGAAAGAAAATAACTGGATTAGACTAGTTTGGACAGAGACTATTCATACTGATTCAAAGAGAGAACTGAATGAAACTGGTTGGGACACAATGGAATTCTTGTGGAATAGACAGAGTATTAAATCGTACTGGTTGTGACAGAAAACTGAACCATATTGGTTGGAATGGAGAACTGATTCATACTGGTTGGAAAGGACAGATTCATGTGGCCATATGATTATGTCAAGCAGCAAAAACCTTACTGTACATCACAAATACTTGCCTCTTCCCTAATAGTATACTTCATTAGACCATGTTCCTTACATAGGGAAATACTTTGTACCAGTAGTACACTATGTAGGAGTTAGGATGCTATTTGGAATGCTAATTGCATACAACTGATAAATGTTTAGATGACTACTCATTTAAATATAAGTAGGTGTGGAAGTGAGGAAAGGAATTTGACTAAAAGCTTTTTAAATGTGCAGCTCAAAGTGATGTCGGGCAGGTTTTTCATAACCCAATAACAGAATATCCAATGCTTCCACAGCTCACATGTATTACAATAGTGATACTGTAGTTCCTCAGTGGTTTCCCACAAACCAACCGTACATCTCAGAATTTCTGGCTATTTTTGTACTTCTCAGGCTATTTTTGTACTTCTCTTATGTTGCCCCTTCACATTTCGTTTAGCGGATTCATGCGAGAACATTCCATACATTCCATAGTGTTCAAAATTATATTTACAGTTAAGGTTAGGCATGAGAATACTAACAGTTAAAGTTAGGCATTAGGTTAATAACTGTTAAGGTTAGGCATGACATTACTTAAATGGTTAATGCTACATTGTGTAAGAATTGCTCCAATCTAGCAGTGAAATTGTATATGACAACCAACTGAATATTACGTTCTAGGTCCTCCCGCTATTATGCCAGCAACACAAACTTGGATCTTTGTTTTTTTTCAAAACAATATCGCTTGTTTTAATTCATTGCAATAATCATTGTTAATTCATTATATAGGTAGTGAATTGTAAGCAAATGCAATTGTATTGTGTGTAAGGAAACAATAAGCTCATGTGATAGCAAAAAATTCTAATTTAACATGTTTTAATAAAAACAGAAACAAATATGTTGTACACACAACTTGATTGAAATTACATTTGAAAAACATTCACTAGGGTCTGTTTTGTCCAACACTAATTTTAGCAACACATGAACATGGACACTACCTATGCAATGAATTACAATGATTATTGTAATGAATTACAAGCACTATTATTTTGAAACAAAAAAATCTGAGTTTGTGTTGCCAGGCAAACAGTTCTTGCCTACTGTATAGCTATGGTGAGCGCTGCCATTACATGTCCTCGAGAATAGGCGCGATCCTCCATCTTCAACAGGCTTTCAAATCTGCCGGCAGTGAGTAATCTCCCCGAGGCATTCCTCACGGTGCCACTGAGTGTAAAAGCGTGAAAGGCAGAGCTTGAATTTCCAGGCATGTCCCTCTTTGGCTAATGTATTTTAAAGATGGAGGCGTAACATGGCTGCCGCAATTCGAGCGACTTCCTCGTATGTTTTCTGATTGGAAGATTCTAGGCTTACGAGAATACTTTGATTAGTTGGTGGAGGTATTATGCATGAATGAGCACATATTTTTGAAATAACAAAGGTTTTTTTGCAAAGAATCTATTAAAACAAATTCACAATGTAACTTTAAGGTTAGACATGATGTTACTGAGGTTAAGGTTAGGATTAAGTTTAGGGTTAACCTAACAAAAAAATGGACAATCGCCTGTCTACATCACGTAGCAATGTAGAACAAAACACACACAATTTGTCCGTTTGGATTTGAACTGGCATGAAATTTGCCGATTTATATGCCCATATTTAACGTTATTCAAGTGTCAAATTTAGTACCCTACGAATGTAATTGACCCTCTCATATTTTCATATTCCACATATTTCAGTTAAAAAAATAATTCCCTCGGAATGTGTTTCATGTGATATTGGGCTCCCACAAACCTGTGTATTCGCCACATCAGAATATTATAGCTGTTGAAGCTGGTGTCTCATATTCACATTCAATATCATTACATCAACAATTTTACAACAATAATGCATGTAAATAATACAGAATCTTTAAGCCATATCTTTGAAATTAGAGTGTATGTTCTAATGTATGCTTTTAGTTTCATTAAAATAAGTGACAAAAATATAGTTAGGCATCCAATAGAATGTTTAATTTCAGACCTCTACAGACTGATTCTTCAATAGTAAGGACCTTACTTTTCTATTATTGATCTCCATGGCAACAGAGATCGGGGCAGGAAAGGAATAAACATCAGGGCAACAGGTTCTATCAATAACATTTTTGGGGAGACAATTATAAATAGATTACTGTATATAGGAGCAGTTAGGATTTAAGATGTGGTACAAGGGGTTAAAACGGATCAGGATCAATCAATCACACTGATTTCACAATTCCTTTTTACATTAGCAGTTGTGAAATGCTGTAAAAAAGATTGTCAAGATTGGTCAGAAGCTGGAGGGCCAGGGGATATTGGGCCAAGGAGGTGTTTATATGTAACTGAATCTGGGGCCATGCTGCTAAATGATTTGGCCATATCAAACAGTGTGAGGAACCGGCTAATTATTAATTGTTAAATAAAGGAATTCCTTGTCATCCATTTTGTCCTGTGGTTGAACGTAGCTGTCCTCAGTCGGCCTCTGAGTGTATGGTGGTTGTTCTGGTGGATTACAGCAGAGGAGCTGGAAACTCTGTGAGGAGCCCCTGCAGTGTAATGGTTTAACAGCAGCATCACAATCATCAGCCATGTGGAAGAGAAGAATCCATCATCCCTGTAAGGGGTCCTTCCCTACATGGAGCAGAACCAAATGGAGCAGAGTAGTACAGAGCAGAACACAGCAGAACACAGCAGAACAGCGAAGAACTGAATGGAATAGAGCAGAGTAGAACAGAGTAGAAGACAGCAGAATAGAGGAGAACAGTGCAGAAGCAAATGGAATAGAGCAGAGTCTAACATAGCAGATCGGAACAGAACACAACATAGCACAAGACACATAAACCCACAAACACAAGCTTGAAGTAGAAGTTAAACAATGTGACAATAAGTTCTAATAATGTTATTTTTGAAAGCTGATTGCATATTCATATTGCAATGCTGAATGAAAGCTATAGTTGTATGCTGTACTGTATAATCCTCTTCTACACATGCCACTTTAAAACCCAACTTATTGTATACATAACAATAGTGTTGGTGCTTGTATATTTGGTAGAGCTAAAACGCTCAGCTGGCAAAGCATGGCTTCAGCAGCGCGTGGTTAGTGAGTTTGATTCCCCAGTCCATCGATGTACGTACAATGTAATCCATATCTGTTGGCTTTTGTTGAAGCTCCTGCTAAATGGCAAATAGCATCATTATTCTATTTATTGTCATTTTCATGCACACTGCATGACACACCAGAGGATTCATTTTGTGCTTTATTGTAATGTTTGCTTAATGCGTCAGTTGATCCCATAACAAATGGGTCACTACCTGGGAATTTAAATCACTCATCCACCCACACATACATACACTGTACCTTCTGTAGATACATGCACATCAACACAGACACACACACTCCCACTCTCCCACACACTCGTTAGAGCACTTGTCTGACAGTGTTTAGATGACCATGCGTATCTGAAGCTAAAGCTGACTGGAGCCATAACCTGCCCTTTCAACCAAGCATGACTAAAAGCATCCTTAAAGGATCGTTAAAGTGCTGAGAATGCCCAGGTTATTTTCACCGAGCTGAATCGGAGAGGAGCGAGGACTTTCATGTCCCTCAGTGGACCAGCTAACATGGTCCACACACTCTCAACAGAAGTGACTGAAGAACAAGACTGGAGATGAAGTGTCTATAACGTCTACTGAGGTGAGGAACAGAGGGAGAGAGAGCGCAGAAAGCTAGGGAGCAAAAGCGGAAAAGGAGAGATTTGGGGCAGAATGAGAAGACTGAGAATGAAATAAGGAGAGATATGAGTGCAGAAGAGAGAAGATGGAGAGAGTAGCAGAGCTGTAGAAAGAACAACAGACCATTATGCTGGCCTGCAGCATGTTTTCAATTTTGAATTTGTTTGGACTGGTGTGAATAATATCTGAGGACCTATATGGGTGGTGTAAACACCGTGGACACAAAAATACACCACCGTTCACTCAAAAAGCCTAGTGCAAAGGATCACATTCTGATTAAAAAAAATAATAATAATCCCATGTTTCTCCCCTCCCAATTAGCTTTGTCTGATTTCCCACTAACACTGCCTTGTCGGCAGCTCGGCAACACCTCGGACAGATGCAGGCTGTTCATCCAACCACATGTCACCGAGCCGGCAGATTTCTTTTCACACTGCTCATCCAACATGAAAGCCTTTAGTCAGCTCATGGTTGGCATGATTACACTCACCATCTATACTTCCACAAATGATTTTACTGGCCCCCAATCCGTACACTGGAGAGTGGCGTGGCAAGGTAGATAAACCTTCTGACTGTATCTATCCCAAGTCCTTGGCAGCACTATGCCAATTTGAGTTGTCTCGTGCTGGGGGTTCCAATTACGTTGAGATAGCCATAGTCTGGCTCGAGCCACTGACTCATGATGTAGATAGCTTGTCCTGCTAGGCATGTAGAACCTGTTCATATTCTGATTTTAAATAAATCACTCATGGAAAATATATTCGCTAACAGCCTGCAACCATAGCTATGATTGGACTACAGGGTCAACATTGATTCTGGTTAGATGTGTTTTCTCTGCCAGACAAACTAGAAGCTTCTTAGCAGGAATGAAGATCTGTGAAAACTCCCAGAAGCCAATTAGTATAGGGTCTTAATCGTGTGGGTGGATGAGTTTTAGATCACTGGGTTCCTGTTTAAAAAGCAGCAACGCTAATATCACATCTTTTTCTGTCACACAATATGATGAAGACTTGCTGTAAGAAGGACACACACACACACACACACACACACACAGGCAATCACACACAACCACACTAGGATCAAGGACCCCCTCTCCACTTTACTACAATACTTAACTTTCAACTACTCCAAATTTCCCTCTTTTTCATTTGTCTCAGAACATTTTATACACTCTTCAGTTCTGTCTCAGAGCATGTAATAGACTATTAAATTCTGTCTCAGAACATTTTATAGACTCTTCAGTTCTGTCTAAGAACATGTTATAGACTGTTCAATTTCTGTCTAACAGTCTAGAACATGTTATAGACTTTTAGAAAACGAGCTCTGAGATATCTGCAAATTGATAGGCTTTGAACCCAATTTTAGCCAATGACAATTTCCTGATATCCCAACCGTAAATCTCAGAATTTCTCCCAAATTACGTTCTCAGGAAACTATTTTGAAAACCTAAATTATGTTCTATGCCAACCTATTTAGGGTGTTGCTCCGGTACATTTCGTTTAGCGGATTTATGCGACAACATTCCATACATTCCATAGCGTTCGAAATTATATTGCAACATTCACAGTTAAGGTTAGGTAGGAGGATACTAACGGTTAAGGTTAGGCATGAGGTTACTAACGGTTAAGGTTAGATATGACATTACTGAGGTTAAGGTTAGAATTAAGGTTAGGGTTAACATTACAAAAACCGACAATCGCGTGTCTGCATGACGCAACCAATGTAGAACAAAACACACAAATTGCCGGTCTGGATTTGAACTCGCGAACACTGGCATGCAAGTCGCAGATTTATACGCCCATCCACCATCCCCGACCTCCGCCCTAGCAAAAACGATGCTATTTACATGCTACGTCATGATCTTCTAATGTTTTATATTGAACGTTATTCGAGTGTTCAATTTAGTTCCCTACAAACGTAATTGACCCTCTCATACGTTCATTTTTGACATATTTCGGTTTTATTAAATACGTTCTGAGGGAACTATTTTGTGTGATTTAGGGCTGGATATCCACACTGTGAATGTTGCCTAATCACTCAAATGCAGTTGTATGTAACTAAAACGTATCACTACAACTTGGAGGAGCTGGCCAAAATAAAATAAAAACATGGCAAACAATTCCTCTCACTTCAAGTATCAACACCAACTTCCAAATAAGACTATTTATATAATAAAACAATTTTAACATTCACTCACCACAATAGTATTGTTGCCAATGTAGACATGCTAGCCAGGCATAGGTTATAAGAAATCTCATCTATTTTGTAATCAAGTGTTTTTTCATGACGAAGTGATAACTAGCTATTAAGCAGTGGCTGGCTGTAGTATGTCAAGATACGAGTAGCAGGCTTACTTGTTTTAAATGTACTATACCGTGGCGACATCAAATTGTGACTAGTTAGTCATGTGTCATGGCATGTCTAGCAATGGGATCCCCCTGGCCACTGATTTTAGATATATACAAATGTAGCTGAAAACCTGAGACATTTAAATTTGCTTGCCACACGGATCAGATAATTTCATGGAATTCACTCACCTGAGATCCTCCAAAGTCATCAAATACTGATACTAGCCCTTCTTTGTTGTTTGTAATACTGACACACATGCAGAGGAACTGCACAACGGATGTATATATTACACACTGTGCTCTAACGCTGCACAGATGCGATAGTAACATACAGAGCATACGCCTGGCTCAACAATGACGTATACATTATGTATGACACATAACGAGGTGAAGGCTCAATCAATAATGTACACTCAAAATGTCCGTCAGCATTCCTCAGACATACCTATGTTACCAGGATCCACACGTCTCTCTCTTTCCCATGAAAGGAGTTGACTAACTCACAATAGCGCGTGTCACCTACTCGGGCACTCAGCATTAAATAGCCGTACTAATTACCAACCTTAAGCAGATGTAGACAGTGTTGCCAAATATTTTCAATGGAAAGTAGCTAAAGTTTGCTCGAAAAGTTGCTAAATGTCCCTAGGTGACGTCATATGCTAATTTGCATTTTTGTGATGCCATTGCGTCTCATTACAGGTGTTTGCTTCAATGTCCAGAGTTGTCTAAGTAAGTGGGTGTCTAAATTCAGAGTTCAGAAACAGGAATGAACAACTGTCAACAAATCCTTTGTGTTTAAGTGCATGAAAATAATAAAAATAAACAGTCAAATTAAACTCTTTTAAATTTAAAACAAAAGGGAGCAAACATAGAAATGTGTGATTGGTCCTTGACAACACTGTTTGCACATGCACAGCTCATTCACAACTATGTCAGCCAGTGGCGGCGCCAGACATTTTTCACTGGAGGTGCTAAGGGGGAGCTAGCTCAATCCATGGAAGTGCTGACATGAATTGCATTCATGCGTGCTCAGGCGACCTGAACAGCTTTCTTACTACTCAATGACACAAGTGTCTGTTCAATAGGAGAAATCCAAACAACATTTCACGATCTCAAAGTTCAATGCCTAATTCCCAGTGAGACATAGACTAATCAACATAGGCTACTCTTAAAACTATGAATAAGGGACAGCACAATTAATTTGTTAATATTGCTCTAACACATTTTGTGTCAAATGTTCAGCATTGTAAAAAGTCCAAATTAAATTTAACCCAAGGCTGGGTTAATCTGTTTTGGGAAGTTAATCAATTAAATCCTATGACCAGGAAAAGGGAATTCATAAATAACCATTGACCATAAGGAATAATTTTCTACTCTTTGTTTTCAATACATTGATGATTTTTAAGTTGTGATCTCCCTTTACCTGATCATTTTTGTGTTAAATTGGTAGTGCTGGGGAGAGGGCACATCCAGGTTGTCAGTGCAGACTTCTAAAATCATAGCAGCATCATGGATCTGTCAATAATATATTATTCATCTGACATCCTCCGCTGATTGAGAATGTAATCATAGAGCAAATTGTGAAGTTGGGAAAAATAAATCTGCATTATTGTTTTGACAATTTGAACGCCACCTCGCAGGCCAGACAAATCACAAAGAAGCGCAAGCTGGCATTCCATCCTTGTTGTCAGAGAAACGTTTGGAAACCATGCAGCTGACTTTTGTTATACAAAATTGTATGGACCAAAAGCAATCAAACGTCCCGATTTATGTGAAAGACCATTAGTTTTCACGCAAATACTAATTATTTCACAAACGGATCTCACGCATAGTGGGACAGATCCACAGACTCGCGGGCTACATCGACCCTGCTCTCCCTGAGTGAGTGAGATACTGAAATAATTAGACCTACTTCAGGCGATTTAGGTAAAACCTAGACATATTAGAAATAGATATATTTTAGATTTTTCCCCTTCACCTGTGAAATTTGTACAGGTCAGCACTCCTGTCTGTTCTCTGAATGACTCCTACTCGCAATCATTCATTCCACAATGACAATTTTGCATTTAATTAATATGCCAAGCATGCAATACATATTGTGGAGTTTATTTATAGGAACATATATTTATTCTTATAAAAAATTGCCTCTGCCTCTCTTTTTGCTATCTGGATATTAGGAGACTGTAGCATGTCGACATATTTTGTGGTGAGGAATAGATCCTCAAACAGTGAGTAGGTAGCCTACTGTGAGTTTCAGTGACCGTGCATCAGTTTTATTACATCCAGTTGTGGGGATGGCAGGGAGGGTTGGTTAACGACCATGCAAACTTTGCTTACCTGGAC
The DNA here is from genome assembly GCA_016801145.1 of Umbra pygmaea. NCBI lineage: Eukaryota > Metazoa > Chordata > Actinopteri > Esociformes > Umbridae > Umbra > Umbra pygmaea. The sequence goes on along the minus strand of JACXGM010018696.1, from coordinate 8,282 downwards.
TTAGCCGTTTAGAAAAGCGAAAGTACATTATCCAGGGAAAATAATTATATATATTTTATATGAAAATATGGAATCATTTCTAGGGACCACCACTGATGTCAGCTGCTGTGCGGTCAACGGATTGTGCTGCTCCGCCTTCTTTCCTGCTCGACTCTCTAGATTTGTCGCTAGGCACTTTTTTGAGTATAAGTCACCAAAGGGGTTTGTCATTAAATCTAGCATCAAAGTCGCTAAGTTCACAACAATGGATGTAGAGGTAATCACCTAATCAACTACACTTGTGCGTAATGGTGATACCCAGATTAGCCAGCTATAATCAGTGCCCAAACGGTGTTGCGCAAACCGTAAATACACACTGTATAAAATAACATATATGTCATAAACAACAATATATAACATACAATCTTATGCCACGATCCCCCAATTAATCCCTGGGGCATCGTGACAAGGTAAGTTTTCCTTCCTCCTGCCTAGTTGTTTTTCTATTAGTCCTGCATCCCATAGTCATTTTATGTTTGCAACCGCTAAACAGGCATCTTGCTTGTTAATGAAAAATACTTATTTAAAAAATATTTTTTTACAAATAAAATGTTGGCAACCGTTTTGTAAGTGCATGAACACACTCTGGCCTATGCGTTGCCAGGGAATAACCGCACAACTCAGCAGTTGAAGCCACTCAGCCTGTCGTGTGTTAATGCTTACATGTTATAGACTCTTCAGTTCTGTCTCAGAACATGTTATAAAGTCTTCAGTTCTTTTTCAGAACATGTTATAGACTAGAGGTATTCAACACTGTACCTCAAAACCAGATCCACTCCACTTTTTTATTGCAACCCTCTATTCTGAGACTTATTTAATCCTAGAACACCTATTTAGACCTGGGACACCAGGTGAGTCCAATTAATGTTGAGGTAGAACAGAACTAGCAGGCTTCGGAACCCATAGGGTTAGAGTTGAAGACCCTTGTTTTAGACTTCAGTTCTGTCTCAGAACATGTTATGGACTTTTTGGTTCTGTCTCAAAACATGTCAAAGTCACTTTTACCAGTAACTGAAAGGCTGCTAGATAGAATCTTTGTAATGACAATCTCTGTTGTTGTGTCCCGGGCATGGCAGATTACACCTTAATACCTCCCCATTGAACCTACCCAGGCCTAGTTGTAAAAGGTACTAGGTCTCTTCATTATATTGGTATCTATGTACTTGTGTGAACAGAATTCTAATTATATTCAGCTGGTGTGAACTTCCTCTAGTATATAAGCTCAGGTGTCCAGAGGCATGGCGCGGTTCATTGTGGGTTGTCATACTCCTGACACTGTGTGAGAACTCTATTTCCTGTCCTGAAGCTCGGTAGCGATTCCTGGGGGTTTTGTAAGTAAGATTCTGAACAGACTGCTGACATCTACTATTATGTGTCTTCCCCAAATTATGTATCGTAAGTAGCTATTTGTATGTATCATTCACTAGGCGTACAAATTATATATACTGTAGGAACCACGTCTACGCTGCGTTAGAGCATAGTAATGTATGTACATATATAATTATGGTGTGCAGTCCTGTACCAGTCTGGTTATGCTAGAATACTGAAAGGATTTCTATAATTGTGGACAACTAAGTTCATTAAAGAAAAATAGAACAATTTGGTCTCCCTTCCTCACCACCACACAACCGTGACAGTAAGTATGTAAACAGTTTTGTATGCATTGAATATTTTACTGGCTATCATCTCATAAACATCCAAAAGTTTGTTTTGAACTCTTTCAGACATATTATTTATAAGTTTATAACATAAGACACAACTGCTATAGTCAAAAATGTCAGTAAGCATTTTGCTATGGCTGGCCATGGGTTTCACCTGATTATGCGCACCTCAGCCAATGGCCCCACCCTGGCAAACAACCCCTCCCCCCGGCAAATGACCCAACACCCCATACAGCACCACACCCTAGCCCCCCTAATTTCTCCTTCATCCAAATTCAATTAGCCGATGTCCTGAAATAACTGAAAATGCTAGACCCTTACAAATCCGGTGGGCTAGATAACCTGGACCTGTTCTTCTTAAAACTCACTGCAGCAACCATTGCAACTCCATTTACTAGCCTGTTTAACCTCTCTCTTGTATCCAAAGAGATCCCCAAGGATTGGAAAACAGACACAGTCGTTCCTCTTTCCAAAGAGGGGACACCCTCAACCCTAACTGTTACAGAACAATATCAATCCTGCCCTGTCTCTCTAAAATCTTCGAAAGCCAGATTAACAAACAGATTACCAATAATTTCATAACCCACAGCACACTCTCTGCTTTGCAATCAGGTTTCCAAGCTGGTAATGGCTGCACCTCTGCTACACTCAATGTCTTAAATGATATTACAACTGCCATTGATTAAATACATTATTTTGCAGCTGTCTTTATCAACCCAGCCAAGGCATTAGACTCAGTCAATCATCGCTTTCTTATTGGCAGAAGTAATAGCCTCGATTTCTCTAATAGCTGCCTTGATTGGTTCATGAACTACTTTTCTGACAGGTTTGAACACATTCAATTTGAGGGTCTGATGTCTGGACCTATGGATGTCTCTATGGGGGTGCCACAGGGTTTGACACCATTCTATACATATACGGCCCTAAATTGTTAGGTGACACTGAAAATGATTCTTACACAATCACTTTCAGAGTTGCTTGAGGTATAAGGTGAGTAGAAGGTGCTGTGGACTGATGAAACAAAGATGGAGTTATTTGGTCATAACAAGCGGCAATATGTAGGCGGCAATAAAACACAGCGTTCCAAGACAAACACTTGCTTCCCCCAGTAAAATCTGGTGAAGGTTCCATCCATCATGCTGTGGGGCTGTGTGGCCAGTACTGGTACTGTAAATCTTGATAAAGTTGAGGGTTGCATGGATTCCACTCAATATCAGCAGATACTTGAGAATAATATAGAGGAATCAGTCACAAAGTTGAAGTTACGCCGGGGCTGGGTATTTCAACAAGGCAACAACCCAAAACACTGCTCAAAATCTAGGAACAAGTACAATGTTCTGGAATGACCATCCCAGTCCCGAGACCTGAATATCATTGAAAAGCTGTGGGGTTATTTGAAGCGGGCTGTCCCTGCTTGGCAAACCTAATTGAACTAGAGATGTTTTACAAGGAGGAATGTTCCAAAATACCTTCATTCAGAATCCAGACACTAATTACAGGCTATAGGAAGCGTCTATTTCTGCTAAAGGAGGCTCCACTAAATATTTATGTGATATTTCTGTTGGGGTGCATAATTTATGCACCTGTCTAATTTCATTTTGATGAATATTGCACATTTTCTGTTCATCCAATAAACCTAATTTCATTACTGAAATATTACTGTCCTTCAGGTTTTTGATAGATCAAAATGAAATTGCTGATCCAAATACCCAATTACTTATAAATGAAAATCATGGACTTTTTCATGGGTGCCGAAAACTTTGCCTACGACTGTATATTGTATTAACTGCAATGTAATTTCCAAACATTTTCAGTAACAGATTATTGTTTAACCTGTACCTACTGAAGCAAGAAACTGTATTTAGCTCACAGAAGAATTTGTGACAGGTTGTACATTTTACTATGTATGTTCAATGAATTGCTAACTAGGCAGTAGGCTTGTACTGTACATGTATTTGTCACTGATGGTTAATGGGGTGCTAACTAGCTAGCTGGCTAGCTATCATATGTCCTTTGTTGATGTATATTGTGTGATAATTGCAATGTAATTTCCAAAAATCTTTGGTGACATTATTATTATCATTTTTAACTACTGAAGTAAGATAGGGCATATAGCTTCCGTTGGATTTAGTGACATGTTTTAAATGTTACTATGTTCTGTGAACAGCTAATTTGACAACGGGATTAGGCTACATTCGACATCACTTGAAGTGACTAGCTGGGGGCGGGCACTAGGTTTGCTTTGAATTCTGGAAGTTGTTCAGACTGATACAGAAGCGGCCGAAATATACGCTTGGTTGTTCTTGGATGCATTGGCAGGCACAGCATTGTACATGACATAAATCATCTATGGTAACGTTTGTAAATACTATATCAAGAAACTGAATGACTTTTCAATTGTGCTTTAAATGTGGAAGCCAACTCTTGGTTTGAACCACCTTGTGCAAAATGTACAAATGGTGGAACCAGTGTGATAATGCTTAAAGATTCAATGTGGGATGATAAACTTACATATTTTGAATGTTGTTGGCTTCTTAACCTAACCATACATATTGTAAATGTATTGTAAAGAAATTATATTAACATTCCACAGGGTAATTTTAATGAAGGCCTTTAAAGTCTAATTAGCAACCATTGTAGTTAAGTGACACTGAACACGATTCTTACACAATTACTTTGCTAATAGAGGTTCCATTGGCAATAATTATGAGACTGCAGTTTGTTTCATCTATAGAGGATATGGGAGGGACAGGGGTGTTTTAATGCTGACAGAGACACTAATTAATAAAAAGAAAAGATTCCTTGGAAACAATTGAAAGATTTCATGGGCATTGGATTATAGATAGCCGTAGCGATTTCCCAATGAAAAGACTTAAAGGACATTGGTGACCTCTGCTCTGCATATGTCACCAGCTCCCTTTACCATCTCTGTCCCCTATTCTCTCTTCCTCTTGTCTTCCTTCTGTGTCTGTCCTCCTGTCTACCTGTCTCTGTGTCCTTCTGTCCTCTTGTCTTTCTGACCTCCTGTCTCCCTGCCTTGTTGTTTCCCTGTCTCCTGTCCTTCTTGTCTCACTCTCCTCCTATCTCCTTGTCCCCCTGTTCTTCTGTCCTTTCTTGTCTTCCTGTCTTGCTGAACTCTCGTCTCTGTGCCTTCCTGTCTTCTTAACCTCCTTTCCTCTTGTCTACCTGTCCTCTTGTCTTCCTGTCTTCCTGACATCATGTCTCCCTGCCCTCCTGTCTCCCTGTCCTACTGTTGTCCTGTCTCCCTGTCTCCCTGTCGTCCTGTCATCCTGTCTCCCTGTTCTCATGTCTTCCTGTCTTCCTGATCTCCTGTCTCCCCGTTTCCTTGTCCTCCTGTCTCCCTATCCTATCTCTAGCTCCCAGCACTGGGACTTTCATTAGTTTTTATGTTGCTAAATACATTAATATAAGTACAGCTTTGCAATGGAGATAATCTGTAGGGAGACCAAACTATATTTGGTTTGATTTGCATACTCTTCATTAAGGTAAACCGGCTAGTCAGCTAGCCAGCTAGGCATTGAGCCAGCAAGCCAGCTAGGCATTGAGCCAGGAAGCCAGCCAGCCCCAGAGCTTCTTCTGACTGTGGCTTATCTGACTTGTAACTAATGAGACTGTGCTTGCACCTCAAAGTCAGGAGAAGTGGTCACATGACAAGAAATTCTCTCGTGACCTCCTTTTGATGATTTGGCTGCTTGCAAATCTTGGCCCTTGGGCCCCATAGATCCATCACTCAATAACATCAGGAGGCGTCTGATTGGTCACAACTTTATTCTGCAGCAGGACAATGACCCCAAACACATATCAAAGGTCATACATGATTATCTTTTGCAAAGAGAAGAACAAGTAGTTCTGGAGCACATGGTATGGCTTCCATAGATTCCTGATAACAAAATCAGCATTGCTGGTTTTTTACACACTTACACACATTCTATATTGCATATTTCTAATTTACTTACAATAGGACATCATTGGCTGTGCAGAAACAAGGGCAGGGCAAAAACATGTCATCTATATGCGCTTGAAAAGTAAACAGAGAATTGGCTTTCCCACAGGTCCTTTTCCAATTTGTTGATGTACAGAGAAGGAATGAGCCTAATATTAGCATTTTAGGAAATAATAATTGGCTGCTAGCAACAGTGGCAATGCAAAGTCTGCTTTCACACAGGAGCATATAGAAATATCTGTGCTTATAACAGAATTTACTGGACTCAATGCATTAATAAACTATTGCCTATTGCTGAGTGACAGAGCATATTTAAGTTCCATCTCTGAATGCACCATGCTTCCCCAAGCTAACTACAATATCGAAAAACAAAGTAAAATATATTCAAGAACATTAATAGTAACATTTTTAACAATACACATTTTACATATGCCTACTCTGCCAGTGCACTCCAAAAATTATTAAGAGAGAAATAGAAGAAACAGAAACAAGCAGACAGTCTCTTTCTTAAGGTAATGTTAGCATAATATACAATATCAACTAATAAGATGCATTTATTAATCTGTAAACTGAGCTGTGTGGTCCAAAACAACACAGGTCAACATTCTCTCCTAACCTCATCAATAATGTTTTAAGCATCACTTTGTAGTCAACGATTAACTGCTTTTTTATTCAGTAAAATCATTTGCAAGACGTACTGTATGTTCAAGCAGATAGACAAGGTTTCAACATTGTGTAAGCACCAGGGGACAAGGGAGATTGTGGGAGGTGGTGGTCGTGGGGGAGGTTTGGTGTTAAAACTCAGGCTGGATTATCTGTGGTGCCACAACTGCTCTCACATATGTGGCTCCCTGCCCTGGATATCAGGGCCTTGGGGGATGATTTACTTTCCTGTCTTCATGGATGAAGGAGTTGGATGGGAGTCACAATGGCCTACTGGCACTCCATAAGAAAAAGGTGGAGCAGAGGAGGGATCAGAGGGAGAAAGAATGAGATGGAGGAGGCACTAGATTAGGGGGAGGAGGAGAGAGCATTAGAATGGAGAAGAGAAAATGAGGAGGGGGAAGAAAGAAGATATGTTAATATTGTGGTAAAGAATAATGATGTGGCATGGATGAGGGAGAACTGAAAAAGGATGCAGGGAAGACAAGGGTGAGAAAGATTAGTAGATTAGAGGAAAATGTTGCTGTGATACAGGAACAGCTCATTTAAACATGGCTGATAATATCCTTTGTAATACTGATAGATTTCGGCTGTACTTAATCTCTGTATTTCTAGCAAATGTGATCTACAGGCTAGTAAATACTACTAATAGTAAATATCAGTATATACATATACATCATTATACTTACATTATTTTGGTTAATGTACGTTTTATATATATATGTGTACATTCTTATATTTTATCTTTTTGTAACGGTGTATCCTATTAATTTAAATTGGATGTAGTGCTTTTCAGATGAACAAAGCATGGGTAATTTTCATTGATTTTGTCTCTGAATATTTCATTTCCATCAAAGTAAGCAGACACCCATTCAGGAAGCAGTGGTTTGTCTTTGTGTTGCTGCAGTTGGCTCCTGAAAAATTGCACAAACAGTGGTTTGGCAGTCAGACTTGTAGTAGGAAGGTTTTTGGTTCCTTTTATGACTGTGTCAAGTGCCGTTGTGTCCTTGAGCATGGCACTTTACCCTACATTGCTTCAGAGACTATACAATCTAAGTCACTCTGGATAGGAGCATGTGCTAAATTACTAAAATGTAAATGTAAACAACACCAGTTGCATTAAACATCACCAGAATGTAATTGTTGTGACAATATACAGTTGTGGTCAAAGGTTATGAGAATTTCACAAATACTACAGTACATTTTACAAAGTCTGCTGCCTCAGTGTTGATAATGGCAATTTGCATGTACTCCAGAATGTCATGAAGAGTGATCAGATGAATTGCAATGAATTGAAAATGAACTTAATCCCCCCAAAACGTCTACAGCATTTCAGACCTGCCACTGGCACTAAAGTACCAGCTGCCATCATGTCAGTGATTGCCCCATTAACCTCTTCATCACTAGACACTTTTCCTAGTGTTGAAAGAAATAAAAGATGCCCAAATCTAATGGAGTATATCTCCAAAACTACAAGGGCTATAATTATACTCTTGGTATCAAAATAAAGGAAACACGTAAAATGTATCCTGGAGTGAAAGTTTTAATGTGGGTACTAGTGTGTCAGAGTACATAAAAGTGTAACACAGATTACCATCCATCCATCCATCCATGTTCATCCGCTTATCCGGGATCGGGTTGCGGGGATTGCAGTTCCAGCAGGGGACCCCAAACGTCCTTTTCCCGAGCCACATTAACCAGCTCCGACTGGGGGATCCCGAGGCGTTCCCTGGCCAGATTGGAGATATAATCCCGCCACCTATGATTGTGTGGCCACACACAGTTCCAACACCATCATAAAGTTTGCTGACGATACAACCATCCTAGGTCTCATCTCCAACAACGATGAGACTGCTTACAGAGAAGAGGTTAGAGCCTTGGCTACCTGGTGCCAGAGCAACAACCTCTCTCTCAACGTCAGCAAGACAAAAGAGATGATAGTGGACTTTAGGAAG
>JACXGM010018695.1:0-18859 GCA_016801145.1 Umbra pygmaea | reverse complement strand
GACGCTACGCACGATATCTATGGCTACGCACTACGCAGAGAGAGAGTACCGTAATACAGTATTAATTATATACTCACCTAAAGGATTATTAGGAACACCATACTAATACTGTGTTTGACCCCCTTTCGCCTTCAGAACTGCCTTAATTCTACGTGGCATTGATTCAACAAGGTGCTGAAAGCATTCTTTAGAAATGTTGGCCCATATTGATAGGATAGCATTTTACGTAGTTGATGGAGATTTGTAGGATGCACATCCAGGGCACGAAGCTCCCGTTCCACCACATCCCAAATATGTTCTATTGGGTTGAGATCTGGTGACTGTGGGGGCCATTTTAGTACAGTGAACTAATTGTCATGTTCAAGAAACCAATTTGAAATGATTTGAGCTTTGTGACCTGGTGCATTATCCTGCTGGAAGTAGCCATCAGAGGATGGGTACACAGTGGCCATAAAGGGATGGACATGGTCATAAACAATGCTCAGGTAGGCCGTGGCATTTAAACGATGCCCAATTGGCACTAAGGGGCCTAAAGTGGGCCAAGAAAACACCCCCCACACCATTACACCACCACCAGCAGCCTGCACAGTGGTAACAAGGCATGATGGATCCATGTTCTCATTCTGTTTACACCAAATTCTGACTCTACCATCTGAATGTCTCAACAGAAATCGAGACTCATCAGACCAGGCAACATTTTTCCAGTCTTCAACTGTCCAATTTTGGTGAGATCTTGCAAAATGTAGCCTCTTTTCCCTATTTATAGTGGAGATGAGTGGTACCCGGTGGGGTCTTCTGCTGTTGTAGCCCATCCGCCTCAACGTTGTGCGTGTTGTGGCTTCAAAAATGCTTTGCTGCATACCTCGGTTGTAACGAGTGGTAATTTCAGTCAAAGTTGCTCTTCTATCAGCTTGAAGCAGTCGGCCCATTCTCCTCTGACCTCTAGCATCAACAAGGCATTTTCTCCCACAGGACTGCCGCATACTGAATGTTTTTCACACCATTCTTTGTAAACCCTAGAAATGGTTGTGCATGAAAATCCCAGTAATTTAGCAGATTGTGAAATACTCAGACCGGCCCGTCTGGCACCAACAACCATGCCACCCTCAAAATTGCTTAGATCACCTTTCTTTCCCATTCTGACATTCAGTTTGGAGTTCAGGAGATTGTCTTGACCAGGACCACACGCCTAAACGCATTGAAGCAACTGCCATGTGATTGGTTGAGTAGATAATTGCATTAATGAGAAATTTAATGGGTGTTCCTAATAATCCTTTAGGTGAGTGTATAGTTCATACCAGAGGTGGGATCAAGTCATTGTTTTCAAGTCACAAGCATAGGTTGTATAATTACAAGTCACATTTGGCTGCAACAATGAGCTTCCAATATTCATGTTGCCTTCAAAATAAAAGTGCAGAGTGTCTATAGTTTTAGATTGTATTATATAGGCTACATATTCACAGATAAAATCTATGTGGGGGAAATTATAAATAAGGAACATTTTCTATTTCAATAATAATTTACATAGGTTAAAGAATAACCTCTCCAAAGACAATGAGCACAAGCAAATTAACAACAATAACATCAAAATATGATTTTTTATATTTGATAATGTTCTCTGCATTAATTTAAGCTCTAACAATTTCTCAGTGTGCTCCACCTTATAATATTCTTTAACCTATGTAAAGTATTATTGAAATAGAAAATTTTCCTAATTTATAATTTCCATCACATAGATTTTACCTTTGAAAATGTAGCTTACATAATACAAACTAAAACTTTAGACACTCTGCAGACCTTTATTTTGAAGGCAACATGAAAAGTACAAGTCTTATTGTTGCAGCCAAACGTGACTTGTGACTTGAAAACAATGACTTGGTCCCACCTCTGGTTCATACCTTTACTGTCTATGGTTTTGCAATCCCTCAGGTGTTGCACTAATATTTAGGAATGTGTTAAGACCTAAAACCTACCCTTTGCCAGTAAAAAAAAATCTGTTTTTACTCTGGTCCTTCCAATAACAGAGCTATATGTGCCTGTTGTATCTACTCCCAGTGTCATTCTCTATTGGAACCGCTTTGTTGACAATATTGTTTGGAAAAAAATCTGGATGTTGCCCGAAACATACTTATTATTTTACAAAGTCAAAGAAGTTTCCTTTAACATTATCCATTGATACTATACTGCAAGTCACTATATGAGGAAGTTTAAAAACGATATACTTTTTAGTTGTGCCTTCTGTAACGAACACCCAGAGACAGTGGTTTATCTGTTCTGGCATCGTACTAATGTTAAAAAAAAACTTTGGCTAAATCAAAATTTACAATTGAAAATATTTACATATACTTCTGTGGAAAGATGTATTATTTGGTTTCTTTTCCTTTGATGGAAGTAACAAAAGTGAATTTTAAGTAATAAATCTTTTTTTATTACTTGCCAAATGTCATATTCATGAATGTAAATTCAGTAACAAAAACCGTGCATTCAAGTCCTATAAAAATAAATTGAACAATACTTCGGGATAATCAAATAGTCTACCTACAAAAAAAGCTCTTAAAATGATAAATGTTTGTTTGTCCCTTAAGGTTTTTGTTTAAAAGGTCTGTACCCCCTGGGCTTTTATTTATTTTTATCTGTAATGAATTGTTGTCATTGTCATATCCTGTAGTTGTGATATTACTGTTTTGCTAATTTGTTTGTAACATTGTTCATTACTTGTATTATTCCCTGCATTACAAACAGATTGTTTTGCAAACTTGTATTTAATATTAAACATCATTGGTTTGTATCGTGAAGCATATATTTACATCTATGTAGGCTGTGTTGAAATGCCTAATAGCCTGCTGACGCTGAATCAAATTACATATAAATCAAAACATTTATTTATAATTTGTTTATTACACAACTTTCAACAATTAACAACCATGCAGGGATAATAAAACAAGATTATACAAATTCCTAGTCTATACCATAGTGATTGTGATACATAGTGATACAATGGTGTCAATATTGGGCCTACCATTTCAGCTGAACAAAGTCATGAGTCTAAAACAAAAAATGGTGTAACTGGTTAGGTACATTTAGTAGAGCAGAATAAAAACAATGGAAACAAGCCGTATGTACACTCAGACATTAATTATTAATTATGATAATAAACTTCTATTGGGTAAAAAAACATCTTCCACCCATTAAATTATTTTTCAATGGAAAAAAGTAATTTTCTATCTTAGCCTAGGTATAGTGCATCCAGAAAGTATTCACAGCACAGCACTTCACTTCTTCCATATTTTGTTATGTTACACCCTTATTCCAAAATTCATAATTTTCCTCAAAATTTTACAAACATTACCCCATTATCACAATGTGAATGAATTGTTTGAAATCTTAGCAACTTCATTATAAATAAAAAACAAAAGAAGCACATGTACATAAGTATTCACAGCCTCTGCTCAATACTGTGTTGAAGCACCTTTGGCAGCAATTACAGCCTCAAGTCTGTTTGAGTATGATGCTACAAGCTTGGCACACCTATTTTTGGGCAGCTTCACCCATTCATCTTTGTGGGACCTCTCAAGCTCCATCAGGTTGGATGGGGAGCATCGGTGCACAGCCATTTTCAGAACTCTCCAGAGAAGTTAAATCGGGTTCAAGTCTGGGCTCTGGCTGGGCCACTCAAGGACATTCACAGAGTTGTCTTGTAGCCACTCCTTTGTTATCTTGGTTGTGTGCTTAGGGTCGTTTACCTGCTGGAAGATGAACTTTCACCTTAGTCTGAGGTCCAGAGCACTCTGGAGCAGGTTTTTGTTTCTCATGGTCTGAGTCCTTTAGGTGCCTTTTGGCAAACTCCAGGCGGGCTCTTATGTGCCTTTTACTGAGGAGTGGCTTTCGTCTAGCCACTTTACCATACAGGCCTGTTTGGTGGAGTTCTGCAGAGATAGTTGTTCTTCTGGAAGATTCTCCTCTCTACAGAAAAATGCTGTACCTCTGTCAGAGTGGCCATCAGGTTCTTGGTCACCTTTCTGACTAAGGCCCTTCTCCCCTGATCGCTCAGTTTGGCCTGGCGGCCAGCTCTAGGAAGAGTCCTGGTGGTTTTAAACTTCTTCCATTTATGGATGATGGAGGCCACTGTGCTCACTGGAACATTCAGTGCTGCAGATATTTTTCTGTACCCTTCCCCAGATCTGTGCCTCAATACAATCCTGTCTCTGTGGTCTATAGGTAACTCCTTGGACTTCATGACTTGGTTTGTGCTCTGACATGCACTGTTAACTGAAAGACTTTATATAGACAGGTGTGTGCCTTTCCAAAACATGTCCAATAAACTGAATTTACCACAGGTGGACTCCAATCAGGTTGTGGAAACATCTCAATGATGATCAGTGGAAACAAGATGCACCTGAGGTCAATTTTGAGTGTCATGGCAAAGGCTGTGAATACTTATTTAGGTGTGCTTTTTACATTTTTTTTTTAATAAATTTGCCAAAATTTCAAACACACGTCTTTCACAATATGGGTGTAACATAAAAAAATGTGGAAAAAGTAAAGCGTTGTGAATACTTTCCGGATACACTGTATACTAAACAGTGTCTCTGTAGATTAATGACAAAGGTTCAGGAAAATAATTTATGCTCACTTTTCTTTAAAGGTTTTACAAGATGAATGTTGAAAATGTCATTGATTTTGTTAAATTCACAAGTAAATTCTATCCTTACAGAATACAAGTAAATTAAAAAAAATACAAATTTGTGTTTACAAACAGATTTCAAGCAGTAGTTTCTTTGTAAAATGTACCTATGTAGTTATTAGTGTAATCTATGTATGAATAAGAGTAATATTCTCCAATACCAAAACAGAGGGTATATTTTAACCATCATAACCTCAAATATGAACTTTAACTAATGTATTTATATTTGTTAACAACCATTGTTTTGACAACTTCAATAAGTACAGGGAAAAGTATAAAGTTACAATACACATAATAATACACATACCATTATACTATTGTGAGTATTACATGACAAACTGCAAAAGTAATAAAGGTTGCTACAAAGGCCACATAAAAGGCATTTTAATGTACACAAATGCAAAATGCAAAGAGAAAGGCTCCTAGCGTTTTGAAATTAGATATACATTAACATTGCTCCTCTTCTTTTCAAAAATGTTTCAAGGAATTCTTAATACAACATACAATCTGTGTAACTATTACACAGAAATTGATTAACAACATTTGTATGGTTTATACCTGCAGTAAATATAGCAGATGTAAACACATGCTTTATCCCTATATATATTACACTGGGATATGTATGTTTGAGGATTCATGTAGCATTTTTTCAAAGATCAAATTTATTGTTATAAACTATGCTTGCATGCATTCATTTATCAAAGCTTGAGCTCAAAGGCAGACAACATCTGACTCTTTGGTTAACATGATAAACACTGTAGATTGACAGTAGTAAGGTACTGTATGCCATTATCATATTTAAAGTGAACAATTTGTTTTACATCCAAATGTAACTTATCTCTCCAATAGACAATCAAAAGCGTAACATGTCTGGAGGGGCTTCACTGAGAAGACCTCAAGTGCTATATACATGTCATTAGTAGACATAGTAGTATAGAAAGTAAATGGATTTAAAGATGGTGATAGAAAACATAACAAAACATCAAACAGATATTGCACAAAAAACAGACAACAAAGGACAGCTGACCACTATCCGTGCTCTGAGGTAAAAACATAAAATAATAATTAATATTTAAGGTATTTACAAATGCCTACAGGCCTATATTATTTTAACTGCATGTAAATTGTAACGTGGAGTTAAAATGTACAGTACAAATGGAAGGATGCATTATTCTCTGATTTAAAAAATTACAATGCAAATATGTAAATCAATTGGTGTGAATGTAATTTGGTTTAGTGAGAATAGAACCCAATAGAGTAATGGAGGTCTATTTCTATGAGAAATAGTGCTAGCATACTAGGTTCATTATCAGACCAACAAGAAAAAAATGTGCAAAAAACACTGACACCAGCAACCTGGCAATGTTCAGATGGCAAACGCTTTGAACGTTGCAGTTGGAAATGTCATAAATAAAAACTTCAACGGTTCCTTGTACTATAACAAAGAATGGGGTGTTTGTTTAATGTACAGTTTGTTAAACAAATTACTGTCTTGCTGAACAAACATCAGGCCTGGTTAATAATGAGTACACTGCAAAAAAATCATAAAAATCTTGTTTCATTGGCAAAAAATAATTTATCTTGTATTCAGGTTATGAAATCTAACCATCCTTAAAATAAGACATATTTACTTAACAAGCTATATTTGTATTACATAAGACCACTTGATTTCAGTAAATATGCCCTGAAAATCTGTGTAATTTCTCTTGTTCCATTGGCAGATTATATTACTTTTTACGAGCAAGAAATACCTAGTATTCAATGTGTTTGTACTTTTTTTTTGTGTCACTTTTTGCAGCGTAGGCCTATTATGATAGAAGTTTCAGATTTCATCAGAAAGGGAAAAGGAACAATAACTGGTTATAGTAAATCAACTGCACATTCAATTAATTTGTAAATTGAAAATGTCAAAACGTTGCTCATTTCGAGCAGAAATTGAATGTGGCATGAAAAGGTTGGACTTATCTACTCCTTCACATTTACTGGGCTGGTTGAACTAAGCAGAAGAGAAGTTCCCCCAAACACTTTTATGTTGTCAAAATCACCATGTTTGGGATCTAGATTCAAGTGTGTACAGTTGTGGTCAAACATTTTGAGAATATCACAAATACTCATTTTCACTAAGTTTACTGCCTCAGTGTTGATGACAGAAATGTACATATACTGGTAGTCCGGAAGGTCATGAAGAGTGATCAGATGAATTGCAGTGAATTGCAAAGTCCCTCTTTGCCATGACAAATTAACTTAATCCCAGAAAAACATTTCCACTACATTTCAGCCCTGCCACAAAAGCACCAGCTGCCATCATGTCAGTGATTGTCTCGTTAACACAGGTGAGAGTGTTGACGAGGACAAGGCTGGAGATCATTTCATGCTGATTGAGTTAGAATAACAGACTGGAAACTTTAAAAGGAGGGGGGTGCTTGAAATCATAGTTCTTCCTCTGTCAACCATGGTTACCTGCAAGGAAACATGTGCCGTCATCATTGCGTTGCACAAAAAGGGCTTCACAGGCAAGGATATTGCTGGTAGTAAGATTGCACCTAAATCAACCAATTATCGGATCATCAAAAACATCAAGTAGAGAGGTTCAATTGTTGTGAAGAAGGCATCAGGGCGCCCAATAAAGTCCAGCAAGCGCAAGGACCGTCTCCTAAAGTTGATTCAGCTACAGGATCGGGGCACCATCAGTGCAGAGCTTGCTCAGAAATGGCAGCAGGCAGGTGTGAGTGCATCTGCATGCACAGTGAGGCGAAGACAGACTGATATTCTGCAAAAGGTACTTTGGGCTCACGTACAATGTTGCCTAAAAACACAGCCATGAATAAATAATGGTACAAACACATCCTCTGAAAGCAACTTGTCCCAACCATCCAAGAACAGTTTGGTGATGAAAAAGGTCTTTCCAGACTGATGGAGCACCTAAGTGGCTCAGGGAACAAAACATCAAAATGTTGGGTCCATGGCCAGGAACGGTGGGTGGACAAACAAAACCCCAAAACTTCGGACAAACTCCAAGCATTGATCATGCAAGAATGGGCTGCCATCAGTCAGGATGTGGTCCAGAAGTTAATTGACAGCCTCCCAGGGCGGATTGCAGAGGTCTTGAAAAAGAAGGGTCAACACTGCAAATATTGACTCTTTGCATAAAGTTCATGTAATTGTCAATAAAAGCCTTTGACAATTATTGAATGCTTGTAATTATACTTAAGTGTACCATAGTAACTACTGACAAAATATATAACACTGAAGCAGCAAACTTTGTGGAGAACAATGCTTGTTTAATTCTCAAAACTTTTGACCACTTTTGTCAGTACATTACAAATATATCTTGACAACCGTTTTTTTTTAAGAAAAACATCAACAACCTGGGGTCAATTAGGGTAAAGTGTCTTACCCAAAGATAAAACATTTGGCACAGTCAGGAATCAAACTGGGAACCTTCTGACTACAAGTCTGCCTCCCTAACCACTGAGCCATCTGCACCCCATCTATTACAGGACTGCATATTTGAACAGTTTAAATCCAAACTGATTCAGAAAGCAATACCAAAGACTAACCAAACTTTACTGCAGTCATTTAAATCAGCAATGTTTTCCTGATTGCAAATATACCTGAAATCCATATTACTACATACTGTAGATGAACATGTGTAGTTTAAAAATAATTATAATTCAGTGATAGTTCTCTTTTTTTGCTGTTAACATCAGGATATAACTGGCACTGTATTAAGTAAAGAAAAAACACTGGTAAGTTGCATTTATACAGGGAAAGTCCTGTGATGAACAATATTAAGGTAACTGCCCAGTGAAAGTTACAACGCATAACTTGGAGGGAAAAATTCTGAGTATGGTGAAAAGAATAAGCTGGTCAACTAAAAGTCTAACTTTTTCAAAGTATTTATATGTTTAATAACTGGTATTTGCCTAAATATTCCAACATAAATGCTGCTTTTTAACATACTCAATTGAAATGTTTGGAAGAATAATGACTGAATTAATATTTTATGTATTTCTAGGGTACATTTCTAGAACACTATACAGTACACCTTCATACTACTGTGCATCACAATATAGCACTATGCTGAACTGTACTCACCAAAGAAAACAGTTTTGGGTAACTGGCAGAACTGAGGAAGCTAACCCCATGACGCGTACATCTACAGTACATATATCTCCTCACTTGAGCTGGAAAAGTTTTATAAACACGCCCTCTATTTTACAGCACCCTTTATATTCTCCCAAAAAACAGTGAGAAAATAAGGCAGGACTCATTCAGAGCAGAGCTCTACTCATTTGTCTCCTTTTCTTTGTTAGCGGTTTCGCAGAGACCACCTTTGTGCATTATGGTGTAGGGGAACGCTGCGGCGCTACATGTACCATAGCCAAGTTTGTTGAGGCGAGACAGGGTCTTGATGCTGCCAGGGGGCCTACCAGGGCTGACCTTGTAGCCCGCTGCCTTGGTCGTGCCCAGTGGCCTTCCTGGACTCGTTTTGAACCCGGCGGCTTTGGTGGTTCCTAAAGGCCGCCCCGTGCTGGTCCTGTACCCTGCCGACTTGGTGGTACCCGATGGCCTTCCCCTTCTCCCGGACCTGCCCAGGCCTTTCTTTTTCTTTGAGTCCTCTGGCTTCTCATTGTTTGTGATTCCCACAGCTTGGGAGTGAGTTTCACTAAGACCATCCTGACGCTGACATGGCATTGACTTCAGGGAGTTCTGTGTGAGCAGGGCGGGCAAGGTCATCTGCAGAGCAGTGGGTGGGGGAGCTGGGTAGAACTTGTTGGACTGGGCTGAGCACAAATCGAAGTGGCTGCTGGGATGTCTGCTGTCCTCAGCCAGGCAGGATGGCCTGCCACTCATGCAATAGTCATTAGTGTTGGTGGTAACCTGGCGCATCATATTCTGCTAAAAAACAATGGGATACAGGACATGTATTGTTGAGGAAGAGGAAAAACAACTTAAGTGTAAACGTACGTTCTGGCATAGCAAGATAGGGGAGATGGAATTCCAGCTTTAACCACAAACTATAGACAAACATTTTTGAACTAGGTGTGCTGTTATCTTTATATATCAATGTTGATATGGAATAGTGCACTTTAAATGCGCAAAAGAATTACTGATCAAAGTAAGTATGGAGTATTTTAATGCATTTTAGCCCAATGGTCTGTTTTGTATAATACATGTTCGTTGCAGAGCTATAGCCTCGTCGAAACGACATTATTAAGATGTTCTACGACAACAAAACAACCTTTCCTATATTCTATATTATTCTTGCCCCCCCACCCCTAAAAATATTAATCCGTTTTACGTTCTGTTGCAGTCAATCCTGAAACAAAAGCGGTCTTAGTTTCCACAACACATTTATGAAATAATTTCCCACAAGCCAAAGTAGACGTTTTCGTATATTAGGGTTTCGATGTCATGTATCATGTCACATTAAAGTAATTCATAAAACGAGCAATTACTGTACCTCGATTGTTTCTGGATCATGGAATGGGTTAAAACTGCTCTTCCATCCTTAAAATTCTACACCCGATGCATTTTTCTTATATACGATCGATAAGAATTACAAAACCAATCAATCTTTGTGCTATAAGACACGCAAGGAAATTCTGTATTTTTAGATTAATTCTTTAGCATGAGAGGTTTAGATGAGAAACGCGGCCATTGCCGTTAAATATTAATAAGGTAAAGGAGACTGAGCATGCGCGGTTTTTCACAAGGGAATTGCAGTAGCAGCAAGCAAAATTATGACGGTGATTTTCCCAGTTTATGCCAGTACATTTGCAATTGTCACATAAGCTCTTTTATTTAACAGTGTCCTATTTTATGCACGAGCAAAAAATAAGCAAAAGATCGTATAAATACCGAAAAGAAATTCTACAATTTGAAAAGTATCAATTTGAATGGACCAGTGCAGTTTGAACTACTTCTGCTGGACTAAATAATTTAGTAACAAAAAAGGGGGAAAAAAATCTGTCGAACAGGTTCTCTCATTTACCATTTTTCACAGTAAGATATAAATTATTAATCAAGTTACAGTACATGAGTAAAGCCAAATACATTTACTGGTTAGCTTTAAAACCATTAACAAAACAAAAATAGACAGAAAAAGTTCATTAGCAACACATTGTTTTATTAAGAAGGACAACTAAAAACATGTCAGATCATTTAAGGGCTGTTAATGAAATAAGGGTTGATCCTTAGGTGTTCAGACCGTTGCAAATAATATTAATTTGAGATTTGTTTTACATAGGATATGAGATCTTACAACTACACCTGCTTGATGTTTAAAAGTCAAAATAAGCGAACATTTGAGCCATGGTGTTAGCAGGTCTGTGGTATATTTAGCAATATGTCCGGGTTTGGTAAATTAACAATAATAATTCTAAAAAACTGTTCTTAGGCATGATGCATGGTGGTATACTGAGCATATGCCATAGCCCTTGTGCCTTATTGTTTAAATATACTACAGCTTTCAGCAAATAAACAATCAAGATACATTCCACCTGGTGTGTTTTATAGAATGAAAATCTGATATTGTGTTCGCAATCTAAAAATCGGGACCCATTTTCAACTTAACAGTACAAAGGAGACATTTCTCTACTAAAAGAGTCAGGAACTTCACAAGACAAACTCTTGCTGATTATCAGGGGGGGGGGGGGGGTCAGCATTAAAAATATACTAAAACACCTCGAAACAAATAAGACAAAACGTTGAACACAGGTGTCACGTCCTCTGAGCCCAACCTCCACCTTTTTACAGGACCTTGTATCTTCCTTTGCTGGTAGGCTGGTACGAGTTTTGCTGAAATTAAAGGGAAAACATTAAACAACGCACATTGCTCAAAAGTAATAACTAACATACTATTACTTGGGCAACACATAGATGCAAATTATTTAATTCTTCTAGTAATAGAGTGAGTACTTGAACCATCTAATCACAAATAAAACCATTACTTTCATGTTGTTTATCGAGGTAGTCAAGTATAGTATCATGGAAACAAAGGGGACAGAACTCACTAATCGGATGAGCTCTTCCTTGATGAGCCGTGTGATCTCTGCCTTGGCCTTTGTAACGGCAAGCTCATTTGCACCTATCAGAAGAACACAGTAGAATATTACAGCAAGAATCATCCATCAAAAACACTAACTACTGAGAAAACAGCGTACATTCTCAGACATGGATGGACCTTTGTTAGTTGCCAGAGAAAGCCAAAAAGCTGCTTACTCTCAATAGCCAGGTAGATTTTGCGTTCCCCCTCCTTGGGCTCCTTGCCGGGGGGGAAGTAGGTGCCTCGGATGGTGATGGCCGCCTCGGAGTACTCTCCGATCCTCTGGAGGGCCTCCTTGGATGTCACCTTCCACCTGGCGGTCTTGAGAAACACAGGATACAGACACATTAAAGCTAATGTCAACTGAAAGAGGTTGGTTACACTTGATGTCAACCTTGTGCAGGCCCCATGGTCTGGTGGTCTATGCATCTAGACACAACCAGAGACCAGGGTTCAAACCCTGCCTCAACACACCTGCCTCAGCACTTTCTGTACTCCTGGATGGATTCTTTGCCTAATTTCAAATCGGCCTATTAAAGCAATATGCAAAACTAATGTCGACTTTAAAATGGTAGGTCAACCTGATATCAAATGTAAATAAGGCGTAGCAGCTAATGTTTCTGCCATAAGCTTTATCAAGACAATGAGAGCAAATAGACCTGCTGATTAGAGGTCGACCAATTCATCGGCATGGCCGATTAATTGTGGCCGATTATGAGTTCAAAATAATGATTAATCTGCCTTTTGTTTCCGATTATGGACGATACTTTTTTGGGAAGAAGCACTACATGCAGCCTGCCCATCTGTCGTGAGCTGCACCACCTGACACATGCTGCAGCATCTAAAGTCTCAAAGGCCTTTTGTGTCTGCAAAGAAGCCTGGGTGAGTTACTAGCTACAATGAAACTGATCTTTCAGGGGAGAAATTCAACCAATCGCATAATCACTAGTTAGCTACACATGGTTGATATTAGGTTAGATAGAATATAGGGTAGAGGTTCACTGCTTTCGTTCAGAGAGAACTGTTCCTGATTTTTTATCGACCAAAACGTTTGTCATTTCCGCTCTCCTCCAGATAGGGGATCAGGAAAAACCGACCCATTTTAAATCGAAACTGCTGCACAACATTACCTCGTTTATAGCTATACAGCGTTACATTTAATAAATAAGGTGGGATTTATCATCCAATCAGCCTACATCAACATCAAGTAATATGTCCATTCGCCAAAACACAATCGTTGTGGACGTAGGTATAACTTGTCAAACCATCCGATGACTATTCAAAACGATACACGAAGACATGATTTTTTTATTTCCATATTTAATTAAAAGGCATGTGTTAGCAGGCCTTATACTACAAGTCGCTATTGATCTCAAACATGGTTTTCAAAGATTTTCAGAGTTTA
Organism: Umbra pygmaea; assembly: GCA_016801145.1. NCBI lineage: Eukaryota > Metazoa > Chordata > Actinopteri > Esociformes > Umbridae > Umbra > Umbra pygmaea. The sequence continues at coordinate 5,719 of JACXGM010018695.1, read as the reverse complement.
CCAGCAGAAAGATAAATAAAACAGGAATTAAGAAAAGAGAGAACATTACATTCTGACGCCTTGAGCAAGTTCATAATTCTGTAGTTGAGTGAGATGAAATCCCATGTTTCTCAATTACTGACTTAGTTATATTTCTATTCATTGTCATATTTGTATATTGATTAGAGGTTATTGCAGCTGTTAGAAAAGTATAGTCCGTTTCAAACTAGCAAATGAAAAAGATCATCTCAGGGATTTCCCGGGAGTCTTCCGCATTTTACAAAGCCCACAAATTATATACAATGTCCCGGACATCAATGTTCTGTTTGAGCAACAAAATTAATGTCCTGGATATTGTTTAGAATTTGCGGGTGTCAGGGAGCCGTGAGTACAATGTGGGAGACTCCCGGGACATCCGGGAGACCTGGGAGCCGTGAGTACAATGCGGGAGACTCCCGGAACATCCGGGAGACCTGGGATGTCAGAGACCGAAAATACATTTGCATTTCTGCATGAACAATAACAAAATAATCGAAGACAATTGGTGATTTATAACCTATATTTCCAATGGAATAACATATGCAGACTTCGTTATAATCAGGGAAAACCAGAGATATTAATCAAGTTCCTCTTGTCAATTACCTCAGATACTGTGCCTTTAACTCCCATCGTGCAGCACCAAAATGGATTGGTTAATTATTCTCTTCAGGTTTCCATCCTCCATTTCTAATAATGGACTGATACCAACCTCAGAAACCAGGTACAGGCACCGTGTAGAATCAGAGTTGAGCCCCTTAAAGCGAACCTTGTTCCCTCTGTAGCACACTAGCAGTAGTGCACTAACTAGGCTCCACTGACCTGAGGGAAGTCATTGATCTCGAGCTCCTCCTCGTATCTCTTGACGGTCTCTGACTGCTCGGCTGCCTGCCGCTCCTCCTCCAGCTTCTCCACGGGGATGTAGTTCAGCTTGGCGTTGATCTTCTCGGCCAGCTGCTCGGCGATGGTCTTGGCCGAGACCGAGGGGGCCATGATGGTTCCTCCCCTCAGGATGGCGTTGGTGGCCTGTTGCATCACGTCCTGTCGAGAGAAAGCAGTGAATTACGATTCAGCAGGAGACATTGCGAAAGAGAAAACACTCCCCGTAGCCCAACTGGGCCTCCATCCCTTTCAGCCCCACCCACACACCTGAGCCCCTGCCCCCCCTTCAGCCCCACACACCTGAGCTTCTGCCCCAAGGTTCTTCTGGGCATTTATCCTGAGAGCCAGTCTCTTGGCCACCTCCAGTTTCTGGATGTTTCCGGCAGAGGGGGCGCCGAGGCTGGCCAGGCCACCTGCGGTTGCAGCAGCAACAGACACACCGCTGGCGACTCCGCCAGCTCCCCCTGGAGCCGACAGATCCTTCACCCGCTTCTTGGAGTTGAACATGCTCTCGATCTGCTCATCAATCTGTAAGGGCAGGGAGAACACATAATGGATACTTTGTAAAGCTTGCAACCATGTTCTTTGACCACGACAGTAAAAAAGGCAAGAAAAGATCAAGCTTCGGTAGCCAGTCTGAAACAGAAGATCCTAAAATCACATTTTGAAATAAAATGAAATTAAAGAACGTTTTTATTTTTAAACCACTGGTGACAGATGCTGCGCGGCGAAACATTACTACATTGCGCAACTCAGAACCTCCTGCCAGCTGCTGCGCGATGCAGCATTTGTATTTGTCCATCCTTTTCATGACGCGTGAAGCATATAACGCACTGCCATTGGTTCAAATACACACGAGACAGGTCTTGTTTTTTTAAAAGACAACGTGACCACCTAAATGTACCGTGGTTTGCTGAAAATAACGTCAATCAATTAGACATACAAGTGCGTTCGTTTTTGAATATGGCTACGAGAGGACTTTGACAGCGAGGGCAGTGACATTGAGTAGGAAGATAGTGAGGAGTTTGATAGGGAGGAGGTGGTAGAGGATGGGTTTGATCATTACATGCCGGATGATCCTTTGGATAAACCACAGGAGTAGGATTTGTTGGACACAGAAGGAGAGGAGGAGGAGGATGGGTTTCACGGATTCCAGGTAGACTGGAGAACTGAGGGTTACCTGCCGCGCAAGGCAAAGCAGTTCACCCACATACCAGGGTTGAAACAGCCGATCCCTCTGAATGCTAGCCCCCTGGAAGTTTTTTCGTGTATTTTTACCAATGAGCTTTGGGACATGATTAGTTTCTGTCATGGGACATGACAGACACAAATAAGTATGCTGAACAGACGCGCGGCCATGGCAAGTGACCGTTTCGACATGATCTGGAGGAAATGACTTGTGTTTATCTTTTATTTTTATAATGAATAAATAGCATAATAAATAGAAATATAATTATGGTGATGATGGTTGAAATTGATAATAAATAACAATAAATATAAATACTATAAATATACACAAATAACATAATACATAAATAAATACATGTGTGTGTGTCAGTCAGTCAGTCAGTCAGTCAGTGTGTCTTTGTGTCTGTCCGTGTGAGGATAAAGCTGTTCAACAGCCAAAGAGGAGAGATGTGAGCCATGGAGCTCAGAGACTGAGACTGTTCCCAGTTCAACCTATGGACTTTCCCCACCTCTATATCATAACAAGATGCCTTGTTCAGTGTGTTGGCATGTTTAAAATGTGATTTCTTGTATTTTATTATTTATTTATTTTTTATGCTACATCTGACTTTGAGAATTTTTAGAAAAATGTGTTGGTATGTTAGTGCTAAGAGAGCATGATATAATAAAACCTGTGATTCCTACCTTTAAAATGAATTTTATTTAATGTTTCTATGTGCAACAGAGGCTTAGATATTAAGATTTTGGTAGACGTGGACAATTCTTACTATTTTTCAGAAAACCCTCAGGAGATAAGGATATTCATCCTAGAATAACATAGGTTTTTATAGGCGTTTTTAGCAGGCATTTTAGGAGATATTGGTTAACCTAACAACTCAAAATGACGCAAATGTGTCCCACAGCCCACCTTGAAACCACGGGCCGATATAAATGTCTATGACTTGGTCAGGATGAAGCAGTGTACAGCAAACGCTGTTGTAGTGAGCCACGTTTACTCACGTCCAGGGCTCCATCCTCATCGTCTGAGTCTTGCAGACCCAGGGCAGCTTTCTGCAGCTTCTTCCTCTCGTTGGCCAGAGCGTGCTCTGTCTCATCGAACTTGAAGCCTTTGCCCGAGAACCCGCTGCTGCTCTTGATGCTTTTACCCTCCTGGGGAAAGACAGAAAGTTTCAAAACCACCTGCCATTTTTCACTGACAATGTTGTTTACAAGCAATTGGGTGATTGAGTTTAAGAACAGGTCCAGTGTGGTCGAATAGGAGTGGAACCGTAAAAGAGTTGAAATAATTACACGGTCAGATAAGAAAACATCCTCTTACCGCCTGCCGTTGGTTTTTGAAGGAGAGCCACAGTTGCTCCAGCTCAGGAGGAACCGGTGAGCCTGAGAGTTCCAGGGCCTTGATTATGTCCCCAGCATAGCGGGCCTGCTCGTCTGTGATGAAGGTGTAGGCAAAGCCCTGCAACACAGCCAACAAAAACGGTTATCAATTAACCGTTTCTGGAGTACACCAAATCCTTCAGTGCCAACATAATATTGTCAAAGTGGTCCTTGAATGTAGTGCTGCCGTGATTAGTCGACATAATCGACCACAAAAATTAGTCGATGGAATTTATTTTTGTCGATGTGTCATTTTACTATTGAGCCCCTATTTATTTTGTTCTCCTGTCTCAAACGGCTCAGTGTAGTTCACCTCCACACCAGTCTGTGCCCGCCCTGCTGTCCTCTTTCTTTCCCCTCCCCCGCCTTCACTGCTTTGATAAGAAAAATGGTGGAGGCAGGCGAGGCCTCCGAATCAAGTCCGAGAATTAGCACTAGACAGAAAAGCTGCCAAAGTATGGGAGTATTTCAGGCCAAACAAGAGTGGTAACAAGAGTGGTCTGTACACTGTCAAACTTCACTTGCTTATCACGGGAGCACAACCACGATGCACAAGCACCTAAAAAAGAAACACACAGGAATTGTTGATGATGCGCCCATAGAAAAGGAAAAAAGAACGCAAATATATAATAGGCCTTTTTCACAGCAAACGTTCAACCGTTTAAACTGGGTAAACTAATTTCCGGTCTGTAGTAATAGTGTCGGCAATGGACGTTGAACAAGTTTATTTTCACCTCTAACGTTGCCAAACATTTATTCAAGTTGTGTTAAAAATTGTAGACATCGACTCCATAACAAAACAAAAAAAACTCAGAAGGGCTACAAGTTAAGATTAGTTTTAGTTCATTTACATGTTATTGGTAGTCAATCTGTAGACAGATTATTGAAATAGTGTTAACACATTTTCTACCATAATAAAAAAACATGTCACTCATTATCAGCTGAATGAAAATATAGCATTTACCAGGAGGAAGAGTTGTGTAGCCATTTTTAAGCCAAGCCCTTGCGCTTTAAATGACAGAGTACTGTGTCGGTGATCTGACATTAATCCAATGACACCAGGAAGGTAAAACTCCAGTTTTTAAATGCTTCATTATCGTTACTCAGCTGGAAAGTCATCACGGTTTAAATGTTTCCCCACACACAAACGTAGATGCGCACTTGATTTTAAACATGTTGCATTCATCACATTTAACAGCTTTTACACATTCGTTTTTTAGTCTGATAGAAAGTTGTGGAATGACAGATAGGGACATTTATTTTTTGAATTACAACACGGAGGTACACTACATTCACTTTTGCCCTTGATCTCCTACATTATATTTTACCCCAGTGTACACAATAGGAGCTTATAACACTGGTAGCACAATGGAAGTTTACCCATCTATGATATGACACCTTCCAGTGATAGGAATGCAGAAGTGTGAAAAGGGCCTACTATTAATGAAACGGTGAGCTAGTCTGTACTATTTATTAACTCTTGAGAAGTAAAATGACTGTCTTTGGATGTTAAACAGGCTACTTAGACTTTGGCAGTCATTTTTTAAACCCTGTCATATATGCAAGTGTAAATGAAAGCAGCATAGCTGTGTGCCTGCCTGCATTCAGAGCGATTTATAATTAGGCAGAGCTAAGTGTAGTAGGCTAGTCCAGACTCTGACTAATATGGTATAGCCTAATGGAAATGCAGACACTTATGCCTAGATTGTTAATACATAATGTTTTTGAAGAGTTTACTTAATGAGCTTCGAACAAAAGTAAGCTGATGTGAAGGTTAAGGTGTAAGCCCAGACAGGATATTAGGAATGGGCTCTACATCAGTAGTTGTGTATTTATTTGGTAATATTTAAGATATTTATATTGTTTACAGTTGTAATTTTCTTTATTTAGTAACATTGAAGTTATTTAAATTGTTTATGGCACAGATTACATTTTATGTTTTGGCCCTTCAGTTGAGTTGAAAATAAAATGGACAACAAAATAACAGACACTTGATTTTCTTTAAAAAGTTGTTTAGATTAGTCGACCAATCGAAAAATTTGTCAAAAGATTAGTAGTTGCAAAATTATTTGTTAGTGGCAGCACTACTTGAATGATGACTTTTTTCCATACAAATATCAATAAGTAACACTCAGGTCATCATGACAATCAAATACAGTTTAAACTGTGTAAAAGGCCAGCAGGCCACACTCCGTGTCCCCCGGCCCAATCCCGGCCCAGCCCGCCGTGTCCCCCGGCCCGGCCCCGGCCCGCCGTG
>JACXGM010018694.1:0-18859 GCA_016801145.1 Umbra pygmaea | reverse complement strand
TGTGTGTGTGTGTGTGTGTGTGTGTGTGTGTGGAGTTGTGGGGGCTGTACACCCTTCCAATCAGCAGGACTTGTTTGCTTCCCATGGTTTACCCCCTCAGGGGCAATTGCAAGAGGCTGACAGTGTCCAGGGTTCAGAGGTAAACATAGCCACTACATCATACAGTAGAACACACACCAACATACTTCACCAAGAAATCAGGGCACCAAAACCAACCCTACCTAAATATTACTTTAACTACACTTAAACGTAACTTGGACACAAACCAAATATTCTTTTATTACTTAATTTGTTTGAGTTAATAAACTTAAATGACTTAAGGCAATCGGTTTCCTCAAAATGTTTGAGTTGAACTAAATCACAGGTTTTAGAGTGTTTACCAACATAGCTAATATCAACCAATGTTGGAAATTACTGATTTATAATGAATTTTTCAAATACAACTATAAAGGCACTTTTTAAACAGCCATTTTTACTGTTAATGATTTTTACTGCTAATGATTAAGTCAAAATCATGTTTTGACAATTTTATACATTTTATGCCATCTTGGTGAATAAAGTTTTACATTTCTATCAAAGATATAAAAAAACACCTGGATGACCCCAAACCTTTGAACGCTAGAGTCTATTTTTTATTTAGGTTTGGTTTCTCAGACAAAGATTAAGTGTAGTCATGGACTAAAAACTCTGACATAATATATGATTTGTTTAGTCCAAGACTAGGCTTAATCTGTGTCCGCAATATTGGGCCATACAGTACTAATATCATCATGTAAAAATATATAAACCTCTCCTTTTGAAAAGTAACTTAAGTGGTCATGTGGAAATATAATGTATATTGTGTTTGGTTAACCTGATAAATTGCACAACAGTATATGGGTACAAAGACATTGTTTACTCTAACTGTTCGAAGTTGTGGTATACTGTGTCAATTACTTCCTTAATTGCCCTGTGGTGTTGAAAATATATCTCACCAACCTCAAGATGTCAGAAGTCTGTATATAGACATTTTACCATGTGCAACCAGGTAAATGTAATGTCATTTAATCTTTCTTTTACAACATGCTCCTATGTTGAGGACTGCTCTGCAACTGATTCATGGATAATTTACTGAAGGAAAGTCATTCAGAATGCTGTCTGCAGGACTCATTAGAGAACTATCCTAGAGGCCCTTTTGGGACCGTTACACACACCAATCAGATTCTCTAACCACTAGACTAACTTGTCACTCCTAAAATGATGGCTTTATATACATGTTGTTTTATATTACAAAATAAGTCAACTGCAAAGCACTTTTGTTATAGTGTTCAGACGTCTGTCACTAAGTTACTAATGTGCACCAGTAGGCCTGTGTTTCCTAGTAAATTGCTGTGCACTGTGTAGTCTCAGATGAAAAGTACATGTAGGGTCCCATATAGAAGTCAGAACTTATAGTCCCTGAGTGGCGCCTTTACACTCTCTGTCTAGAATCAGCTTAAGTCAAATTGATGACTTGACTTCCTGTTTCACAGCCTTGCTTTTTGCAGAAGTTATTTTTTTCAGTAACAGGGACGATGTATATGCAGCTCGCCAACCAGGCCTAAAGCTCTGATGTGCACTGGAGTAAAGCAGTGCATAATGTTGTTGTTCACAGATTCTTTTACACCCAGTCAATAAATTTAATAATTTATTAAATTAAAATATATCTATTGCCCTATCTATTGTGTGAAAATGCAACAAGCGGAGCAATAAGTCATTGACCATATACAACATTCCAGTCAGTGTAGCAAGCTTTTTGAACAATAGAAACAATAGCTTTCAATAACTTGTTCAGCTCAAATCTATTATTTCTGGCCACATGAGTTGTGAAATAGAAAAGGAATTTATATTTTCTTGTATGAGTTATGCAGTACATTTGAAAAGTTTCATGGGGTCACATGGTTGAATACAGGTCAAATTGGTTTTTAAAGAAAACCATTTCTGTTTTTTATTCAATCAGTCAGTTTGCAATAATGAAAGACTGAATATACCCATGATTTTGCTGCATGCCTTCTGAGCAGGGTTGGATAGAGTACTGAAAATATGTACTCAAGTAAAATTGCTGTTACTTGTTGTTATAATCTATCTCCTTTAAAGAGGGGGCCCTGACACCTCACTGCTCAAGGACCCCCAGTAGTCAGCAAAAGAGGTATGGAGATGTGGGTGCAAGTAAGGACACAATGCCAGAATGTACCGTTTGAACACAAGGCATTTATTATGCCACACAGTATTAAATATAATTAAATAATACGTTGGGATGGGACTAAAGGAAAGAAAGTAAAATATAAAGTCCCCACCCCTAACACTGCTGTACATAACTAAGTGCTGTCACAAGAATCACAACACTTGTTACTGCAAGCGTGCAAGTACTAAATATGGGACTATGCATTTAACATTTCAAATAAAAATCTGTGTCTTTTAAATAAGCAATGTGGTTTTACTGTTAGTTGACTAAAAGTTTGTTGACTACAAATGTGAATTTAGCTGTACTGTAGCTAAACTTTCTGCATTACAACATTAACGTTAATTTGTCGTTATATTGCGTCAGCGGAAAAGCTACCTAGCTAACTATGACAAAGTTCGGAAGCTATGTTTTTGAGTAACCACAAACAAAAACTGTAACATTTTCGAACATGTACTTGGCAAACAGTTTCATCCTACCCCTTTTCCTCACACATCAGTGGTGGGTCATTGTAAATGGACCAGGTGAAGAGCTGCCGTGTGACTCATGGTTAAGAGAGCTGTATATAACAAAATTTATTTTTAAAAAATCCAGAAAAATGCATTTCTAAAAAGTTAATTGATTTGCATTACAATGACTGAAATAAGTATTTGATCCCTTCTCAATCTGTAACATTTCTGTCTCCCAGGTGACTCCTATACATGTAACGAGATTAGAAGCAATCCAAGTGTAATGTCAGCTTGTTACCTGTATAAATGACACCTGTCCACAGAAGAAAGCAATCAACCAAACTCTCCACCATGGCCAAGACCAAAGAGCTGTCCAAGGATGTCATGGACTAGATAGTAGACCTACACAAGGCTGGAATGGGCTACAAGACCATCGCCAAGCAGCTTGGTGAGAAGGTGACAATAGTTGGTGCGATTATTCGAAAAATGGAAGAAACACAAAATTCCCCTCAGTCTAGGGCTCCACGCCAAGGCAACAAAGGAGTGGCTCAAGAAGAAGCACATTAAGGTCCTGGAGTGGCCTAGCCAGTCTCCAGACTGTAATCCCATAGAAAATCTGTGGAGGGAGCTGAAGGTTCGAGTTGCCAAACATCAGCCTCGAAACCTTGATGACTTGGAGAGAATCTGGAAAGAGGAGTGGGACAAAATCCCTCCTGAGATGTGTGCAAACATGGTAGCCAACTACAAAAAGATTATTTTGTTGCTATTCTGTCTCTCACTGATAAAATATACCTACCATTAAAAATATAGACAGATCATTTCTTTGTCAGTGGGCAAATGGAACAAAATTAGCAGGGGATAAAAAAATTCCCTCACTGTATTTCGTTTCAACAAATTTTTATAGATAGTACTATCGAGCCAGAACACCTTGCATATGCTACTATAAAGTATCTATACCATGGTTGTGAAACATTATTACCAGTATTTCACAAAAACTTCTTAATAAATGCAATAAATATATTATCATTATTGTAGAAATAGCTTAATATTTTTACCACAGCCCAGAGTTAAACCTCCATTTGTGTGTTAGTTTGTGAGCTGGTTGAACTGGGACTGACACCTTTTATTCTATACCGCTGTTCTAGCCCTCTGTTTAAACGATTAGTCTGGCTTTCGGCTCCACCACAATGTCTCGGACACATACAGACAAGACTGGACTGAGTTTATATAGGCCTAATGCTTTCCTAGGTCCTCAAAGAGCTTGGGGTTGTAATGGGAGAACTTCACTCAGCCACTGCCAACGTTCATAGGGCCACACATGGAACGCTTCAGACTTTAAAGAGCTGACTTATTGACCAGAATTGTTACGTATAACAAATGCCTGAACTGACTGTTCAAAACTCCTCTAAACAAAAGCCCTTATCTTATTTTATACTGTCCTTGAAGGCACAGGACTCTAGTGTATTGCTGAGTTTAATCTAACAAAACAGCTTTTTCTTCTCCACGGTTTCACTGTGAACTGCCTTAATTCTTTGTTCTCTAGCTCTAGGAAGTGTTGTCTTCACTCGTGCCAGAAGAGAGAGTCGCATTACAGCCAATGTGTGCCTCTCAGGTCATGACATATGTAACATTGGAGTAGGTCAGGGATGGGATGTGACTCAGAGCCACACCCTATTTTATCCTCATCAGGGCTGTTAAGACAAAGATGCACCACACCAATTGTATGGCTTTGCGCTCACCTGACGTCCAGTTTACTGATTGCTAGCTCACCTGTGTTTTTGTGACTAGCGATCATTCAAACCAAGGATTAACTAGTCGCCTTAAGAGAATCCAGATGCTAGTTGCTACCCTCAGAGAAAGGTTCTGATTGTTTTCACATCAACCCAGTCCAATTATTTGCCTTGAACTTGAAAATCTCAGCACTTCAGTCTGTGGTGTTGCATTTATATTGAATACGCACAAATCAGTTTGTCATCCATTTTGGTTCATGGAACGACATGAACACACACTGTAAAATGATTAGTCACACTTCAGGAGTTTAACTGCTTCTGGATTGAAAATTCTAATACTTATTGTGCTTTCGTTTGAAGTGTCACACGTGCTTGGGAATATTTTATTATAGTTTTTATTGGGCTCTAGTCATCTGTCGATGACTTGTACAAACTGTGATGTATAATGTTGTGCCATTTCAAATTTTTTGGCAGTGTGAACATATTCCAGAGCTACAGATTTGTCAAAACATTGTTATTGGCCGATTGTGTTCTAAGAATATCGGTTATTGGGTATCGTCCACATTTTTTTATTGGTGCAGTCAAAAGATGAAATGAAAAACATAGAAATGGAATGAATATAAATGCCATTCCAATTCAAATCAATGTAGCACAATGGTCAAAGCGGCAGCCATCTTGTTGTGATCGATTCCAGTGCAAACATCCGCATTAAACCGATTTGCTGCAAGTGGCGCACTCACTATTTAGTTTTGCAGCAGCAACAGCGTAGTCAGCTACACTAACATCTCTGTGTCCTGACAGTAGGTGGTGGTGTATTCACCTTTCAGATGGTTGCGATCCACCATAAAATCAAAAAAGATCACCGTGGCCTGCCTTGTTGTAAAGAGGAATTGGAGAGTGCTGAATTTAATTGCGTTATAATTCTATTTTCATCGAAATTGATTTAATATATGCTAATATTACCAACTACAGTTAGATAAGATCGATAACTTGTCTTAAAAGCTAGAAAAGATCTAAATAATCTTGCCTGATAGCTAGCTAAATATTACTTTGATATAGCTAACTGGAAAAATTGTGAGTACGACACACTTTACAGCCGCACTTGCACGTGTTGTCACAGTGACAACTAACAACAGTCGCCATTTTGTTGTGTACTAATCGAATGACCAGGCAAATCTTTTCAATGAGGTTTATAATAATTCCATTTCTATGAAAAAAATCACACATCAGGGTATGTTTAAAATACTCTAATTATAAATATTCCATCTTGCAACCTCGGTTCGACATCATTTTGATCCCCAGAAAACTCTGAGATCTTCCTTATCCACCCACCCATAACCTAAGATCTGGATCAAACTGGATCAACTAACCAGTTCACTTTGACATGTCTACTAGTACAACCTCCAAAGCCTATCCATGAAGTCTACCGATTATGTAGAAGAACAGGAAATAGCCACAAACATCTGGTCAAATAAACAATCTAGAGCAGGGGTATTCAACTCTAATCCTACGGGGTCCGGAGCCTGCTGGTTTTCTGTTCTACCTAAACATTAAATGGACTCACCTGTTGTCCCAGGTCTATATATGTCCCAGATTAGAGGGTCGCAATGAAAAAGTGGAGTGGATCTGGCTTCGAGGTCCAGAGTTGAGTATGAGGGCTCTAGAGTCTCTCAAATGGCACTCTATTCCCTATGTATTTGTATGTAACGGTGCCCCCCCTAAGCACTGTTTCATAGTTTATGTCGGCTTTTTTGTTTCACCTGGACATGACATCATTAGTATCGATCACTGTTTTTCAATGTCAATCATGCACAGCTGTCATCACTTTATTCATTATTTATTTCCTTGTGTGTGTTTAGTTAGCTGTCAATCATAGTTTTATTGTGGTGTTACATGTTGGTGGAAGTGTTCTTTTTGTATTCATGTTGCTACATTGTGTTTGGCTTTTCATAGCCGTTTGGTTTAGAGAAAAGGTGTTTTCTATTAGACGCTGTTTATTTTCCAATAGACCTTCACATTTGCCTCTTTCCTTCCAAACCCATGGATCATTACAGTAATGCACTGATTTTAACTACACTTTCAAACTCTCAGGAGGTGGGTTGACTTACACCATTATGCTTCATTAGCGTTGAAAATTAACTAAATCATTATTTATTATCCAATAGGGAATCGTTAGTTGGGTAAAGCCTCACTCCTGAAGAAAGAGACATCCCACCTACATGTACAGGAGTACGTTAGAGTTTGTGATGTCTGCCTAGTGAATATGCTGTTTCATAAACCACGGCCATTCAAAGGAAAAGGTCTTGAGAGCTGTTGCAATGTTGTGTTATAGGAGAATGCAACATGTTTGAGGTGAAAGCCAAAATGGACACAAAAACATGAGTGCAAGGCATCTGTTTTATCAATTACCCACCAAACAAAATTGAAACTAGGTGCATGTGACGTTGAATAGCAAGACAGGATTGGAGAAAAAATGTTGTATACAGCTGAATAAGAAAGCAATAAGGTTAGAGAGCAAACAGATTTATTTGCTTTCAGCCTTGGAAAATGACTAGCATTTTTACACCTGTGGAACTTCTCTGTTCCAATGAGAGTCACTGAGAACTGAAAATTGATTCCAAACAGAACGCAATCAAAACTCTGCCCCCTTGAATACAATTTTACAAAGTCCATTTTTTTCTCTTTTTCTTCTCAGTTGCATTTTCTTAATAACCGACGGAGGTCTTCACTGAGTTCTTAAGTGGCTGATTAGATAGAAAGCAGATGCACTTGTACAGAAAAAAAGCATTTACAGGGACTGGACATGAGTAGGGTTGACAGACAGTGTAGGTATGCTGAGCCCGACAGACCAGCTGTATCCGCTTGGAGGAACATTGGAGTAGGAGATTGAATCCCAAATGGTACTCTATTCCCCTTTCCTATTATGACCAGAGCTTTTGTCTAATGTATTGTGTACTATATAGGGAATAGGGTGCCAGTTGAGACACAAATAGATCAATTACATTAGAACTGTCTCCACCTGTTTCCAATAAGTGCTGGGTTTTGATGAGGGCACTGCACTGCAAACAAGTCTTGCCCGAAGACAGCCCTGCCCAGAAAACAGATGCACGTGCGCGCACACACACACCTACTCCTGAATGACAGACGCACACTCACACAATGGTTCATACTGGGAATTATAGGACGGGGAAGTTGTTGGTGAGAAGTAGGTGGGAATGTGTCTTGTTTTTGCCCGCTGTCGTTAAATTTGATATTTTGTCCTTTCTGGTAAGGTTACTATGACGCTACTGTATATCGTCTTGTTCTTACAGTTGTGTAATTTTCTTTTTCTGGGTGACAAGATGATTGTGTGTGTGGGTGTGTGTGTGTTGTTTTACTCTGTCAGAGTTTCCCAGATGTTTCTAATAGTTTTGTTGGAACTATAAACTGACAAACCACATTTAGAAACTCAACCAATCCTCCACTTATTGAATAAATGAAACAGGTGTGCCAGTTTAGAGTTAAAAATAAAATGTGAAACATCTGGGAGAAAGTATAACATCTCCCAACATTGTTTAAACCAAGAAAACACAAGATTTGAGTCAGAGACATTTTCAAGTTTGTTGTAATTGTATTTGTGTACATTCAGCTCTGAACCCTGTATGCTTTTTATAGCAAACAAGACAAGTAAAACAAATATATAATGAAGTAGATAATACAAATTCTGAACAATAATATACTAAGCTCAAACTGCATAAAGTACACAATGACAATACAGAACATTATTATTTCTTCAAAAATTTCAAGTATTGCAAGAACTCAAATTCATATAATTAGCACCAAAAAAAAGTAAAAACCTTTGTCAAATTTGGAGAACACAGCTGAGCCTTTAATGAAATCATTATATTTTGTTAAATTGTTTTGGAAGCCCCATATTATCAAAAATCTACCTTCATGTCGTACCGTAGGAAGGCCTATGAGAGCATGTCCTGTGGAAGAAACTCTGAACCTTTCCAGATCCTTGAAATTCTGTAGGTCTTCTCCTCTGTAATATGGTCTGCACTATTCCATTGAAATCCCAAATATGCAATGAGTTTAAAAGAATGGGATGACCGTTGCAAATTTTGATTTTGTTTTGGATCTACCCATTTTATTTGTGGATTTTGATGTAATATTAGCGTTATTGTCTTGGAGGGAGATCCAATTACACCCAAATTTCAGGTTTTTGGTTTAAATGTACAGTTGTGCTCAAACAATTGCATACCCCTGGAGAACTGGTAATAGATCCTTTTTAGAGAAAACATGAGTGAGCAGGAAAAAAGCAAGAAGAATAATAAGAAAATAATGAAATTACCCCTATTTAAAAGTCTGCATACCCTCAGTTCTTAATACAGTGTATTGCCCCCTTTAATATCAATGACAGCATGCAATCGTTTAAGATTGTCATCCATTTTCAAAAGGTTCCCCGTGCCTTTAGAGCTCAAACACCCCGGAAACATCAGTGAGCCACCATACCTGATGGTTATGACCATAAAGCTCTATTTTGGTCTTGTCACTACAAATTACATTATGGCAGAAGCTGTGAGGTGTGTCAAGGTGTTGTTGGTGTCACATCCAGCCCAGGGAGGGCTGGAATGGACACATAAACTGAGGTATGGACTCATAATTATAACAATTATGTGTATTTTGCTTTATATGACCAGTATATTTGTATTGTACAAAATATACTGTACAATATATAAAAATATATATACTGGTAAGACTGTTGTCTTATTCTTCAGTGTAACTTCTTCCTCCTGTTCAGCTATGGTATAGTATGTCCTAATTGAGGTAAATTAGGCAGGTGTGTTCTATGGCTGATTACATGCAGCCGGTATACCGCTATTTAAGTTTGGGTGACGAGAAGGAAGGCACCCGTCATTATTGTAATGTCACTGGGGAAAGCTGACGTCCATTGGAAAGTATTTAGTAAGTGGTGTATGGTATTATGTGTAGCTTGAGAGTTTTAGGCGTACACTCTTTATATTGGTTTGGCACGTTCTATGCCGCAACAGAGCATAGTGCTAGATTGATACGTTGTGCACGCCTATCATTATAGTAGAGATAATTGCATACGATCCGTGTCTGGTGCATGCCTGTGTAGGCATTAGTATAACCAATATCATACCGTTGTGCAACCTCGCTTACTTTCTACAATCACCTTTATGTGTAGCGCTTCCTGTACGTGTTCTCAGTAAACATCTACTATCTGCCTGCCTGGGTCTCCCTTCCTCTACACCACAGGCCACATTGTGAAAGTCGGGCATATTGTAGCAGGCTTTTTTTGTGGCACTGGCGCAGTAGAGACTTGATTCTGGCAAGTCGACCATGCTGCTAATTTTGGTTCAAGTATTGTCGTATTGTGCTCCTTGAAAGTAGGGGCTGGGTTGTTGGTCTGGGTGGGGGAGGCCAGATGGAACGCATGGCCTGCCATAGCAAAATGACTTGTTGGTGGTGACAGTATCACAAGAGGTGTTCTTGTTTTCCATTGATTTAACTGTGTCCCAGGACTCTGTTGGTACTGCAGGAAGCAAAGTTCCTGTTGGTACTGTAGGAAGCAAATTTTATTTTGTGTACCGGTTTCTAGTTTCCTTAAAGAGCTGCAGATCACATGCGTTATTTGAGGCTAGTGCAGTCCGCCACAGAATGTTTTTGTGCTCGCTGAGGGCGGTCAGTTCTCGAGTGAACCAGGGACTATATCTGCTCTTTGTCCTGATCTTTTTGAAGCGATCATGCTTGTTCAGCATGGCAATGAATGTATTCTCAAAGAAGGACCAGGCATCCTCCACAGATTGTATGAGGTCAATATCCTTCCAGGATTCCTGGGCCAGATCAATCAGGAAGGCCTGTTTGCTGAAATGCTTTAAGGAGTGTTTGATAGTGATGAGGGGAGGCCTTTTAACTGCAGATCCATTACGGGCACAGGTAATGAGGCAGTGATCACTGAGATCCTGACTGAAAACTGTGGGGGTGTATTTTGAGGGCATATTAGTCAAGGCAATTTCAATGAGGGTGCCTTTGTTTACAGATTTTAGGTTGTATCTGGTAGGTTCATTGATCATCTGTGTGATATTGAGGGCATCCAGCTTAGACAGTACATTTGTTGAGGCATTTAACATCCCAATTTATATCTCCTAATAGTAAGAACTCAGAGGATAAATGAGGGATGATCAGTTCACATAGGGTGTCTAGAGCACAACTGGGGGCTGAAGGGGTTCTGTAACAAGCAGCTAGAGTAAGTGACTTATCTTTGGAAAAGTGGATTTTTAGAAGTAAAAAGTCAAAAATTTTTGGCACAGACCTGGATAGAATATCAGAGTTCAAACTCCGCCCCCTTTTGCAGTTCTGTTTTGATGGAATATGTTATAGTTTGAGATAGATATTTCTGATTTTTTTGTGGATTTCCTTATCCAGGATTCTGACACAGCGAAGATGTCAGGGTTAGCTGTGTGTGCGAGAGCAGTGACTTAATCAATTTAAGGGGGAAGGCTTCTGATGTTAATATGCATGAAACCAATGCTTTTATGGTTGCAGAAGTCATCAAATTAGAGTTTCTGAGGCGTTGTGCAACCTTGGTTACAGGGCCTGGATTTGACTGAACATCTCCTGCACAGCAAGGGAGGAGGAGGAGGATGAGGGTCCGGCTAATGGCTTTGAGAACGCTTTCTGAGCGTAGTAGAATGTCATCTGAGCTTTGTGGGCAGATAATGAATTACAGGTTCTGTATATAATGGGGGTGGACCTAGGCATTTTGTGACAACGAAAGAGATTGTATCTCTAGAGAAGCCAGTTAAATCAGATAAGGTTGTAGAGAAGAGGGGGATGTAAGGGGCAAAGGACCCTGATTCAAGATGAATAGGAAATTTACAATGGAATATTGCAACAGTAACTAGCATGAATAATAATTAAAACAAGGCATACTGATATTATAGATGGCAGAAAACCTTCAGATGAAATAATTATAGTGTATGATTGACTAAGCGCTGCACGCTCACGCACAGGGCCTTGTGACAGCCAAGCTACGAACGTGTCTCTCTTGGTAAAGCACTGCTGTGGTGCAGCAATTTCACTGTAATGTACAATCCAGTAGATCACAGGTTTCCCACCAAGTGTATGGGGTTCGAATAGTAGAAAATACCAGAGAGTACTTTAAAGCAGCGAGGTCCAGAGAGCTAGAAGCCTGCCAGGGTTAGCTGCTAAAGCAGAGCTAGCTAATGTTTTAGCTAATGTTGTGCTGTTGTATAGCTGCTAATCTGCTAGTTAGCTGCTAATGCTAGGCCCGATGTTCGGGACAAAGGCAAACCAGGCAAGACTGGTAGAATGCTCACGGTGACCTCATCACGTTGGAAATTCTGCCGTAATCAGACCACATCTGAGGAATACGTTGAGTTGGTTCCAGCGTTGGTGTCTTGGTCATCAGCGATAGCAAATGCCCTGGAGCTGGATCCCTTTGTTGGTTCAGCAGAGAGGTAAAACAACCCAGGGGTAAAGGCGAGTGACCGGAGAGTAAGCAGCATTCATATAGATGTATCATACAAAACTTTTCACAAATCAAGAAGAAAACATTAAGACAAAGACTATATACACGGGACAGACTACAAAACACGCCTCACACGTTACGACCGTCTTGAATCATGATGTAAAACATGACACTAAAATACACCAAGATACAGTATAATGAACTTGTCGATACAGGATGGAGGTGTTTCTTGGGGTTTTCATCCCAACACTTAAATCATAAGTAATTACATAAAGATAGAGAGGATGGAACATAGGTATCTGGTGGTTTTGACTGTATGTTGACCAATTCATAAATCAAACCATGACTAATATGTTGCAGACAACTTGCTTGGACATCAGAATGTGGTGGAATGGTGAAGCTGGGGAGTGAATCAGTTAGAGAATGTGGTGGGGGGGCGAGTGGGTAAGCAGTGAGGGGTTAGATAATGTCCTGAGCGAGCCGATTAAACAAATCCACCAACACTAACTTGTTAACTCTAAACACATGAGTCAGGCTACAGTGTTCAAGTGCCTTCTATCGTCAAGCACGCCTTTCACTGCCTCAACAAATATAAACACCTCTGCACCAGCACGATGGCCTACGCACTGCGACACGTAAATGCAGTCCACTGCCGCGCGAGGGAACGATCAGTCTTTGTTTATTGTAGCTAACTCGGCACATGTCCAGAATCTGAATTGGCATGCCGACTTATTTATGTTCCCCCTGGAACTAAGCTGAGTTCATGCCTAGGCCACTTAGGGCAAAAGTCAAGCCATAGCCATCTATTCACTTACTGTCTACCAGGCCTGTAGATGTCCCTTCTTAATGAGGGGTTAGAAACCCATTGTATAAAGAGAAGCATTCATTGCTAAGAAAATGTCTGATAGTGAATATTGTAGTTCGTGTGTGAATGTATCTGACTTGCTGGGGGGAAAAAACAAACCTCTACTCTGTGTATGTTGGGGTGGTGTGTGTTTATAATGTGGAACTGTTGTGTTTAGATCCACTGGGGACCTGTTCTGGTGTGGCACGCATTGTACTTACCATTGTTCTGATACAGCCTAATGACAGACTCAGTCACAATGGAAATTAAAAAAGGGTCTTTGTGCCAACATGCAATGCAAAGCTGAAGTTCATACAGTAGATGAACATGGTCATGTGACGCCAGGGGACCAATTACAAATCTGTATTAGACTTTTGAATAGTTTGACAAAAACTGCCAATGCTGATCGCATTAATACACGCTGATGAATGGATGTCTTTATGATTAGCTTGTTCATCTCATGAAACATGTACTGCTGGTTAGAACACTCTGTTTATGTGCTGTAACTGTTCTCTGTGGCATGGGAATAATATTGAGCCAGAACATAGATAATGTCTCTGTATTAGCCACGTAGTCTCCTGGCTCTCTGACACTAAATCAACAGTGGGCCACACCAGAGAGCAGCAGGTTAATGTGGTATTGAACTGATTTTATGATAATAGGATGATGTACAGTACATTATATGTGGTAATCAATACTAAAATTGGGTCAATTACAGTATATTTTATAGCTTTAGTATATATACAATAGGGTAGGTGGGTGTGATTCAGCAACAGCGCTTAAAAATGTATTTAGTTTATTTTTACAACAGTTTCTTTTATATACCACCGGCTATGAAAAGCAATGTTGACTTGATTAAATTCAACGTGTACCTTGAAATGCTAACTTTAGAATCCATTTAACCTTCCTGCTTGCATTAAAAAAAACACTACTGACGGTGATTTGACTTGTCGTTTCTGGAAACCTTTACTTGGATCAAAATACTTAATGCCATAAACGATATATGTAATCCATGAATGTTGTACTGTATGCTGGCAAATCCCTAGGGGCCAGACAGGCACAGCGATGGAAAAAAAACAAGATTTCTTTGTCACAATCACACACAGAGCTATTAGAGCATGATGACATCATGCTGTCTCAAAGCAGGTGATATATTTGGGCGTCAGAAGTCTCAGTGTTTAGGGACTCAGACTTGTAGTTCGAGGTTGCAGACTTGTGGTTCAAAGGTTGCCGGTTCAATTCCCCAGTGGGTCAAATGATGTTGATTCTTTGATCAAGTCACTTTGCCTGAGGTTGCTCCAGGGGATGTCCTTGTAATTACTGCAATTCGCTGTCAATTTGATCCTCTGCTAAATAACTAAAATGTAAATATTTGTCATGAACACTAAAACCCTGAGGTGTTTTATTGCTATTATAAACCGATTAAATGTAATTAGAACATGATGATGTTTGTGTCATACTTGATTGGCTTTTAGGGATCAAGACACCTGTTTTGTTTTGCACCCTAACCAGTCATTAAACATACAGTCCCTTCACAGGCAGGTAAATCAGTAGTGTAATAGAGAGAAAACTCACGTAAACATAGTTTAACCAAATGTTATTATACATTTTTCATGGCAGTTTTCCCACTACATTTTGTAGAAAAATGCATTAAGTGTACCCACCTGATTTCCCTCCCACCAACTATACTGTTGTAGATTTTAGCAAGGTTTCAATCAGAGACTAATTTACCTGTCATGCACAGGACAGGCAGATTAGCCAATCCGGATCCCACAGGGTCTGAATGTGTCTTTTCCATGCTAAAGTATTTCCTATTTAGTCCGTTAAAATGAAAGTTCTGAAAGACATTCATGCTGGCCTATGAGGGCTTAAATATACACGCCTTCACGTTTTAAATTACATGCCCTGGTCAAGCCATTCCCTCCGAATGATATAGGGGGATTGAAATGATTGACAGGCCAACATTGCATTCACATGACAACTGACAAGGGGGAGGGACTTTAAATACCTGTTCATCCTACAGTTCTTGTGATCAGATTTGCTTTCCAGAGACAGAGAAAACAAATAGAGCTGTGGGTGTTGGGGTGGGGTTGTGTGTTGGCACAGTTAATGTGAGTCTGGGAGGCATTAAGGCTCTAAGGCAGATAAAGTCTTCCCGCCAGAGGCCTGAACAAATAAACAATCGTCTGATTATTTGAGTGCGCACTCCTCGGCTATTTCCCTGTGAATCAACGGGATTCTGCTTGCTGCACGCTGATAAGACGAGGCTGCCCGGGCCCTGTCACTCCAGGCCCTACGTTCTGTTTTGTTAACTAATTCACCAGCCCCCTCCTCCCTTGACCCCACTCCCTCCAATGCTACATTCCCTCGCTTTCCTCCTTTCTCCACTTAATCAGGTCAAAGATCAGTGGATAGTTCTGATCTGTTCACTGTACAGGAATGAAAACGTCAAAGCACTCTACTGTGAACGAGCCAATTCACACTTCCTCTGAGTGTTTTGAGTTTTTTTCGCGACGCAAACCTCTATAAGTTAGCTGCAACTTTTACCTTATCTTGGAATAGGGAAATAATGCACAATAACTTTGGACATGTAGATGCTGTCTATTACCCTCTCTTTTGTTTCTGTCACTCCCACCATATGCTGATGGCTCAGTGGTTAGGGACTCAGCCTTGTAGGCGGAAGGTTGTCTGTTTTTTTCACGCATGGGCCAATTGTCCTTGAGCAAGGCATTTTACCATAAATTACTTTAGGATATGACCCTGTACTTACTGTAATCACTCTGGATGAGAGTAACTGCTATATGACAAAAATGTATTTCCGCGCATTGATTAAATATTCCCAAAGCAAACCAACATTTCTTTTTGTTCAAATTGACATGAATACAGCCTGTTGTTTGTACCCAGCAGGAATGTGTTTAGAGGACAGTTGGAATACGTTGAACTGTACCTGTTCAGATTCAGGTGCTGGATTAATTCTAACCTGGCAGAGAAAGATTAACGTGTTGATATTAATTATGATTGTATCAGTGTAGCAGCAGGGGACACTTGCGAAGGACAAACGTGTCCAAATAAAGACATTTTATGAAAAAAGAAACACTACAAAGGCAAACAGACTTTGTGGAGTCAAAACCGAATAATATACTCTCAGGCTATGCCTGGAACAAACAGTCAGTATCATATAAATATCTACCTAAATACAAGATCTCCACTTATGCTTAAACATAACAGGAGACAATGACCGACAGGGAATGTAAAGTACAAACAGAGGGAACTTATAAATACACACGAATGATGGCATGAATACCAGCTGTGAATGGTTGACAAACAATTAGGATGATCCATTGGTGGATGATGATGGAATGATAAACTTTCCAGGATAAACAGAAAATGAGGAACGTTTTCAGTGAATGAGCTCACAGAGACAAAATGCATGATCGTTGAAAGTTGGTAAAATGCAGTCTAGGAGGACATGGGGTGTCAAAAGGAGGGGCTAGTTACTTGGTCATGTGATCATGATATCCCATGCCCACAAAGTTTAATTCATGAGAAGTGACTCAAGACCAGTCTGTGATTTCATTTGACCTTTGGAAAAAGAGTAAGGGTGGAAATATGTCAGTGCCAGTTGGCTGACATTAAGTCCCAGGGTTGAGTCTGTCCCAAATTGTACACAGATGCCAGATACTGTAGTAGTGCAACATGTTTGGATTTGGCTGATGGGAGGTCATTTGGAATAAAGGCTTAAAGGCTTAAGGTAAAACCAGTCAGACAGTCTTTCCTCTTGTTTTTTGGCTTTTATAATATTTACGTATATTGTTCCATTTTACTGTATAATGAATAATTTCTCATAGCGATGAGGTCAATGAAGACTTCAGGGGCCCAAGAAAATGTAGAGAATTTGATATCTTGAATCAGGAGGCTGGTTGGGAGCTAACCATAACCCTCAGTATGTTTACAGTGGCCTTTCTCTCACACTAGGATGTATGTGAACCAGGAGATGAAAGCCAGTGTGTTGTTGTATGATTAGAACTGGAACCTCTTAATGACCTTGTCTTTCATCAGTCAACAGCGTCTGGGTTCCCCAGGCTGCATCAAGATGAGCACTCGGGTCATAATGGCCTGGTTCGTGTGTGTCTGACTGTGGGCGCACGGCTGAGCGCGTGCGCACGTATGTGCACGTGTGTTCACGTGAACATGTGTACATGCGGCACATGCACGTAGGTCCATGCCGGTATCTTCTGTGTTTGTGGGCTCTTCTGTCTGTGTGTATTTCTATGTGTCGCTCTGTTTCAATGTTTCAAGTTTATTGTCATGTTCGCAGAAAAGCAGGTGTAATAATGTAGAGGGAAAACCTTCAGCAATACAGTGTGGATGGAAGAAAAAAACAATGAGGAACAAAGAGCATACTGTGCTGTCTATTAGTTGTCGATGCTATACAAAAGAGAGGGGACTGTATATACAGGTCTTTATATATGAACAGAACACCACAGAATGAACTGTGTTTAAGATGCAGTAGATCCAATGAGTTCAGTAGAATGAAGTGGCTTTGCACAGTGCATTGTGTTTGGGTGTGTATTAGTGGGTCTGAGTGTGTCTGAATGTGTGTCTAAGTCTCTGGTCTCCATTAGTGCGTCTCCTGGCTGGTACAGTAACTCCCAGTTCTCTCGCTAACAGCTTCACTGGGTTCCGTTCCACATTACCATGGCCTGGCCTTCATTCCAAACACCGCCCTATTATATAAGTAGTGTTCTACTTTTACCAGCGGCCATAGGGGCTCCCATAGAACTCTGTTGAAAAGTAGTGCATTATGTAGGGAGCAGACAGCCATTGTGAACGCGGGCCCTGGTATCTGTGAAATGCTGGCTGTTGTAAGAGGCTCAACCCTCTGGCGCTACATGATGGTGGTTATGTAGTTTCCCCTGCTTTGATGCCTAAATATGTTCCCTTGATGGTGCTATATAGGGGTCCACCTGCCCCTGGACACTGCCCGGCTGGTGACCAGTACTGGTTTATAATAGTACTTTTCGTGTGTGATTGGTTGTCTGAATGTGTTGTTCCAGCATTCCCACGGCCAATCATTGGACTCACACGGGTGGTGCTGGGAAATCAGACATTCGGGGTGTGTTTTTGTTGTGCGTTGATGTCATCATCACCCCTGAGTCACAAGATATTAGACTTGAAAAGACATTAGTTCATTTTTTACAGCAGCAGCTGCAATGATTTTGGAGATGTGATTAGGTCAAAGGTCAAAAATAGATCAGCAAGGAAGAGGGTCTAAGAGAGACTGTTACATCTACTTAATGTTACTACTATAAATAATAATAATAAAACAATAATATTGACAAGAACACAGCAAAAACTCGCTCTCATTCCGTCTTTATCCCTATCCCAATCTCTCTCATTGAACAATAACATAACGGTGTTGGGCTCTTTCTCATACTAAAGTAACATAAATACATGTTTACATAATAATAAGCAAAATGACTTGAGGGGCATGGTACAGTATATGGACTATACAGGTCCTTCTCAAGAAATTAGCATATTGTGATAAAGTTAATTATTTTCCATCATGTAATGAAAAAAACTTAAAGTTTCATATATTTTAGATTCATTGCACACCAACTGAAATATTTCAGGTCATTTATTGTTTTAATACTGATGATTTTAGCATACAGCTCATGAAAACCCAAAATTCCTATCTCAAAGAATTAGCATATCATGAAAAGGGTCTCTAAACGAGCCATTAACCTAATCATCTGAATCAACTAATTAACTCTAAACACCTGCAAAAGAGGCCCAGCCTGTTTCATTACTCAAAACCGCAATCATGGGTAAGACTGCCGACCTTACTGCTGTCCAGAAGGCCATCATTGACACCCTCAAGCAAATAGGCTGTTCCCAGAGTGCTGTATCAAGGCACCTCAGTGGGAAGTCTGTGGGAAGGAAAAAGTGTGGCAAAAAACGCTGCACAACGACAAGAGGTGACCGGACCCTGAGGAAGATTGTGGAGAAGGACCGATTCCAGACCTTGGATAACCTGCGGAAGCAGTGGACTGAGTCTGGAGTACAAACATCCAGAGCCACCGTGCACAGGCGTGTGCAGGAAATGGGCTACAGGTGCCGCATTCCCCAGGTCAAGCC
>JACXGM010018693.1:0-18458 GCA_016801145.1 Umbra pygmaea | reverse complement strand
CGACCTGATACGGCAAGAGTTTTATCTACCAGTTAGCTCCGCCATAGGGGCTTAGCGAAAAACCACAGGTGATTGGTCGTAGTGTTATCCAATTGCGTACCTTAAGATTTTCAAATGCATGCTTGGTGCCGCCTCTCGAGTTGGGTCATTTTCATTACTTGATGCCAGACCCATATCTCCTCCGGATTTGGGTCTGGATCTTTCCAGGCTAATACTCATCTCCATTTCACAATGCATTTTGATTACACTACTGTTAGCTTCTTTGACATCAAAATCATAAAAAGAAAATTACACAATCATAACCGATCTATACAGGAAGCTTACTGATCAAAACAATTTTCATCCAATCCCTCTGAAGAGTAGTCTGGCGATCAGCCAATTAAAACACTTTCGTAGGATATGTAGCACGGACAGAGCTTTTGTACAACAAAGCAGTGTGATGACAGAAAGATTCCGGGAGAGAGGTTCTGTGAATCCCGAAGTGACCCCTATACCCTACCCCCTTGCTCGGTGTAGCCTCCGTGATCACGTGTTAAAGACAAAACTCTGAAGTGGCTAGGGGTTTAGTAAACGCATCAACTTCGAGACATACTCCTGACTTGATTGGGGAAGGAATGTATTTTCAAATTCTTCCCATATTTAACGAACTTACTCTTTGACATATTTTGTTTTGTTTACAATAAAATCACAGCAGCATATCTGCGATGCAGACATTTGTTGTCTTTAGTGTTGCTTTTCGGCACAAAAAATAGATACAGTATATATTTCAATTTTTTTTAAATAGATACAATAAATATTTCAAATGTTTTTTTTATTTTTCAATAACAGAAAAATGAATGACACAGACACACTTCAAATTGTGGGATTTTAGATGTGCGTTAAACTACATAACAATACGAAAGTGTGTAATCCTGGAATGTGGAAAACAGGAACACAGAAAGCTAAGCCCTCTTCTGGGATTCAGATGGTTCTGTTAGCTCACAGGACATGGCAGCGCTCCGTGTTTTACCATCTAGTCACACTGGTCGCTCCGCACAGCCAGGTCCTCCCAGTGAGCACGCAGGGTCCCGACCACAACTTCCTCCAGCTCTGTCTTTTTGGCATGGGGGATTTATTATTTTCATTTTCAAAGCAAGTGATTCATATGTAATAAATATACAATTTAAAAATGAATGCATATTTCTCTTGCTTTGGCTGTCTCTCTCACTGTTTCTCCCTTACTATCCCTCGCTCTCTCTCTCAGTCTCTTTCTTTGACTCTCCCTTCTCTCCCTTCTCCTTCTCTGGTACTGTCCTGGTTTCTGTCATTGACTCTATAACAAGCTGGTCTCCATCTTATTGTCTCTGTATGACTAGCTGGTCTCTATCCTAGATTCTCTGTATGACTAGCTGGTCTCTATCCTAGATTCTCTGTATGAGTAGCTGGTCTCTATCCTAGATTCTCTGTATGACTAGCTGGTCTCTATCCTAGATTCTCTGTATGACTAGCTGGTCTCCATCTTACTGTCTCTGTATGACTAGCTGGTCTATCTTATCATCTCTGTATGACTAGCTGGTCTCCATCTTATTGTCTCTGTATGACTAGCTGGTCTCTATCCTAGATTCTCTGTATGACTAGCTGGTCTCTATCCTAGATTCTCTGTATGACTAGCTGGTCTCTATCATAGATTCTCTGTATGACTAGCTGGTCTCCATCTTACTGTCTCTGTATGACTAGCTGGTCTATCTTATCGTCTCTGTATGACTACCTGGTCTCCATCTTATTGTCTCTGTATGACTAGCTGGTCTATGTTATCGTCTCTGTATGACTAGCTGGTCTCTATCTTATTGTTTCTGTATGACTAGCTGGTCTCTATCCTAGCTTCTCTGTATGACTAGCTGGTATCCATCTTATTGTCTCTGTATGACTAGCTGGTCTCTATCCTAACTTCTCTCCCTCTCTTTTGGAGGAGCGAACAGCTGAGTGTGACAAAAACAGGAAGGTTTCTATCTGTTCCAGGTCCCTAGAGTTCACTAGCTGGTCCCAACAGCAGCATGGCAGAGGAAAGAAAGAAAAGAGATACAGAAAGTAGAGAAAGAGAGGAGATCTAGAGGGAGAGACAATAAATAGTGGGATTTTCTATGTTGCATTGAGAGAAACTAAGAGAGAAGGTGGAGAGAATAAAGAGAAACAGAGAGAGAGATTGCACATGAATAACTGGCATTATAAGGACATCCCTACACAAGCTATATATAGCATCCTGTTCCAGAACTAGATAACCTAATCAGTTATACAAGTAGAGAACATAATCATTTATACAACTAGAGAACCTAATCATTTATACAACTACAGAACCTAATCATTTATACAACTAGAGAACCAAATCATTTACACTACTAGAGAACCAAATAATTTACACAACTAGAGGATCTAATCATTTACACATCTGGAGAACCTAATCATTTACACAACTAGAGAACCAAATAATTTACACCACTAGAGAACCAAATCATTTAAACAACTAGAAGATCTAATAATTTACACATCTGGAGAACCTAATCATTTACACAACTAGAGAACCTAATAATTTACACATCTGGAGAACCTAATCATTTACACAACTAGAGAACCTAATCATTTACACAACTAGAGAACCAAATAATTTACACAACTACAGAACCTAATCATTTACACAACTACAGAACCAAATCATTTACACAACTACAGAACCTAATAATCTATACAACTAAAGAACCTAATCATTTATAAAACTAGAGAACCTAATCATTTATACAACTAGAGAACCTAATAATTTACACAACTACAGAACCTAATCATTTATACAACTACAGAACCTAATCATTTATACAACTACAGAACCTAAATCATTTATACAACTACAGAACCTAATCATTTATACAACTACAGAACCTAAATCATTTATACAACTACAGAACCTAATCATTTATACAACTACAGAACCTAATCATTTATACAACTACAGAACCTAATCATTTATACAACTACAGAACCTAAATCATTTATACAACTACAGAACCTAAATCATTTATACAAATAGAGGATCTAATAATTTACACAACTAGAGAACCTAATCATTTACACAACTACAGAAACTAATCATTTACAGAACTACAGAACCTAATCATTTATACAACTAGAGAACCTAATCATTCATACAACTTGTTCCTAGAGTCAGTGACACTGATTGTGTAACAGAAACACACCAAAGCATAATGTGTCAAATGGTATACCGTGCCATGCTGACAGAATCTCTGTATGTAGGATAAGCTAACGCAATCAGAGTGTCAATAGTAGAAGAGGGATCAATTCAATCCGCCTTTGCACTCCCTGGTGCCCAAATGGCACCCTATTGCCTACTTTGTGTCCTCTAAAAGGTGACACGGCACTATTTGGAAAGACTTCTTAAACATAGCCCTCATCTCTTACTCTGATCACATGGAGTAGAGGATTCTGGGTATTTTTCATGGAGTGCTCTGGAACAATGAACATTCAAGGAAAACACAAGCAGGGATTCCAAGAACGAAAGTCATCAGAAGACTCTCACACACAAGGACAAACCCCTCCCCTTTGGCAGCACTCACTAGCTTTTATGTCTCCTGTGCTATTTTATGTCCCCCATCTGTCTATCCTCCATGTCTGTCTCTCTGTCCTCCATTACTAGATACCAGAACACATTACAGAGGCCATGCCGTGTTGAGGAGATAATGCACCATTGAGCAATGCTCAGAGAACTTCAGCTTTGTGGTGATGTATCACACACACACATATTACACAATATGTAAAATACGCATTGTTCATTATAGTATGTCCACAGTTGATGTTTGGCTCTGTTGCCTAGGAAACACATGAGTACGCAGGGCACAATGCATTCTTTAACTCTTTTTTTTTCCCTGTAAAAAAAGTATCAATGAGGGATTGTTGTCTTAAAGCTAATGGGAAACGTGCTATCATTTAAAAATAAGAAATGTAGTATCGTGTTACTTTAAGACAAAAAAATCCTCCATATTTGTGTTTAAAACTCAGTGCCTCAGAGCAAATGCAACAGCCGGCCACGCATGTAAAGTTTTGGGTCCAAGATCAGAGGTTTAATTGATACTTTACCTGTAGCTGATCTTCGTATAACTTCATTGGTCCAAACTGCACCTCTGTAAATGTGTTCTGAAACCAAAGACAGGACAGCGGTTATAAATACCAGGTAGTGTACACTGTGTAGTCCTGCAGAATATGTTTTGTTCTAGTTTCCAAAATAAAAATAAATGTTTTGCACCTATGTGACTAAGCAAGATACAACAAATTGAACAGTTTTTTTGTTGTTTTTTGGGTGGGTCATTATTTTATTGGACAGGACAGTAGGAAGCAGAGGCTGGCTAGACAGGTATATAGGAGGAGATGGAGGGCTCAAATCCCAGTCGCCAGGGGGCACGTAAGGTGAGAGCTTAGACCGCTAAACCAAACTCTGGAACAACTCAACTGTGTTTTAATCAAATAGGAGAGAGGTTTGGAGTAAGAAAAACTGACAGAGAGAGACAGAGTGAACAAGTGAGAGGAAATAAAAAGAGTAAGACAGAGAATGAAAGAGACAACATTCACACAATTATTTTTGTTTCCCTTGGTTTGCCACATTACAGCCTTTACACTGAATAAAAATTAATAAGGAGTGAAAGTTTGATGGACGGAGACGAAGAGGACGACACACAAGGAGAAATAATGACAGACGGAGAGCGTGAATGAGAACATGAAATAAAGTTAAAGACAGAGTGAAAGACAGCTAGAGATTATTTTTTTGACTTTCTGCAAATAATTTTGCTTCCTTCCTTCCATGCAGGGGTTAGTAACCATGGTAACCAAGCTGTGTGTGAGCAGCATCTTTTGAATACCAATCACACACACACACTCTCATATATATACACACACACACACACACACACACACACACACACACACACACTCATATGCACACTCATAAACACACACACACACAAACACACACACTCCTGAAACAGACACACAAGTGGAATTTCTGAAAACATGCTAGCCGGGCATCTTTAAATCACTTAGCCGGGTCTTGATAAAAGATGAGCTTTGTCAGGAAATCACAGATTCAGATAAAAGGCTGATTAGTGTGATGTAGTATTGACCTCACTGAGGGCAGAAGAGCAACTTTACACTGGTCCCAAATAATTTACTGACATTTAGTGGGTGTCCTTAACCAGAGTACTGAGCACTAGTGGGTTCAAAGGTTGCAGAGACAACATTACAGTCCTATCTTTACAGGACAGGCTTAACTAATACTGCATAAGAGACACACCAAAAATACAGTAGCAACCTGAAATTAGGTACACCAATAAGGAAGGAAATTAAAAAAGGTAAACATCATGTCTTAATCTCTGGGAGCTCGTAAAATGCATGGACACAACAGTAAGTCACTTAGAATAAAAGTATTGCCTTAAGTATTATAGGATCCGTTTGTAAGCGTTAAAAACACATTAAAGACGCTGTTCAGACAGAGACATAGTGTGCAGTAGGGACGTGAGGTGGTAGGGTAGGCAACATATTAACACAGACGGATTTGTCCACAAAAAAAGATTTATTGGCTAATTCTCAAGTTCACCGTACATACGCACACATGCACGCCAATTCATTGCTCGTTAACACAAATATCTAAATCAGCCAATTGCGTTGCGGTAAGTCTATGCATTTAGGCATGTAGACATGGTCAAAACGATATAGAGTTCAAATTAAGCATCAGAATGGGGAAGAAAGGTGATTTAAGTGACTTTGAAGTGAACGTGGCATTGTTGTTGGTGCCAGACGTGCTGGTTTAAGTATTTCAGAAATTTCTGATCTACTGGGATTTTCCAGCACAACCATCTTTAGTGTTTACAGAGAAAGGTCAGAAAAAGAGAAAATATCCAGTGAGCGGCAGATCTCTGGACAAAAATGCCTTGTTGATGGCAGAGGTCAGAGGAACTTGGCCAGACTGGTTTGAGCTGATAGAAACGAAACAGTAACTAAAAAAACACTTGTTACAACCAAGGTATAGAGAAGAGCATCTCTGACCGCACAACAGGTCAAACCTTGAAGCAGATGGGCTACAGCAGAAGACCACACCAGGTGCCACTCCTGTCAGCTAAGAACAGGAAACTGAGGCTACAATTTGCACGGACCCACCAAAATTGGACAATAAAAGATCAATAGGTCAGGCTTGTGGTGATAGTGTAATGGTGTGCAGGATATTTCCTTGGCACAATTTAGGCCCCTTAGAACCAAATGAGCATTGCTTGAACACCACAGCCTACCTGAATATTGATACTGACCATGTCCATTCTTTAATAACCAAAGTGTATCCATCTTCTAATGGCTACTTTCAGCAGGTAACGTGCCATGTCATAAAGCACACATCATCTCAAAGTGGTTTCTTAAACATGACAATAAGTTCACTGTACTCAAATGTCCTCCACAGTCACCAGATCTTAATCCAATTGAGCACCTTTGGGATGTGGTGGAACGGGAGATTCGCATCATGGATGTGCAGCCGACAAATCTGCAGCAACTGTGTGATGCAATGTCAATATGGACCAAAATCTCTGAGGAATGTTTCCAGCACCTTGTTGAATCTAAGTCACTAAGAATGAAGGCAGTTCTGGCAAGAGGGGCCAACCCGGTACTAGCAATGTGTGTCTAATAAAGTATATACCGGTATCAAGTTTCTAAAGTTGTTAATTATTATGTTATTCTTTTTTAAAACATGATTATCCATAATGCTTAGAATGTTTTATAAATGGTTCATAATGTATTTGGTGTCTCCTGTATCATATTCTTCAGCAGCACAGCCAGCTGTGTTGACATGACAACTGGTTCGAGGTTCGGAACCGAAAGACATGTCCTGTCATGTTTTTCTGCTTACGGATTAAACATTGCATACCGTTACAGTTGGGTTAAAAATGTTTGATTTAATCAGTGGCGTGAGTAAAATCACTGTTGACTCATAGTATCAAAGACGAAAGTCACACAAAGTGATTGATTAAATTCATGCACATCATCATGAAAACGCAATTGGAAAGAAAGCTACTTGCCTCCAATTTCCAGCATCATGTAGCAACCCTCTATTTTTAAAACCTAAAGCAGATAACTGCGATAAACCACAAAAAGCCATTTGATACAATCACAACGTACACAATGTAAATGCACAAAATGTGTTAGGCTACTAATATTGGCCCTATGTGGTGCAGAATTAAACACATGCCTACACTGACTGCAAGTCCCTGGTGTGCAGTAATGTTATATGCCCCCATAGCATGTTGTTGCAACAGGTCAATTTATAGCACAAATAGGTATGTGCTAGTGATATGTATTGTAATCCTACCCTGAAACAGAACCTAGAATAAATTATCTGGGTCTTTCTCCTGTTCAAATACTCAAGGAAAACCAATCAAAAGCTAGAGGAACCTCACAAAGTAAAATGCACGCACGCGCAGGCATTCAGCTGTCAGAGCTCAGTTTGGCCACGAGCCCTAATGGAGCGCAACAGAGCTCTGATGTACGCAGTTTGGCCACGAGCCCTATTGGAGCGCAACAGAGCTCTGATGTATCTGAATGGGGAGGGGGAGGAGCTGGAGGAGGGATCCCTCTCTAATTGACTCTGACAGAGGAAACACAGTGACGGGGGGGGGGGGCTGTGTAACCGGAATAGCCAGCCTGACTGGGGAACAGACACACAATGCATCCCTCAGACATCACGTTGGTACATAACCAGGTCCAATCCAAACTTGGTATGTTAGATTGAGGGTAGGGTTAGATTAATGGAATTAAACTAGGGAATAGGAAACGGCGACTTCTGGGTTAGAGTTAGGGCTCAGGTCCCCACAAGGATAGAAACAGTGTGTGTGTGTGCGCGCGTACTCTGTTCTCTCTATGGCCACACACACACACACACACACACACACACACACACACACACACACACACACACACACACACACACACACACACACACACACACACACACACACTTCATAAGCAGCTAACTGTAAGTGACAGCTCTGTTGGGCTGGGAGGAGAGAGAGTGGGAGAGCAAGAGAGAGAGAGAGAGAGAGGGGAGAGTTATAATGAGAATGAATGATTTGCAAATGACTTCATTCTGTTTCTCTGCTAATGTGAATGGAAATACAAGTTCACTGCACTGCATTGTGGTCCTAGTAGTTCAAACATGACATTGAATTGATAGACTGGACAGTGGTCTTTCAAAGAACACGTTGGCCACTGGGTAGCCAGGAAATATGTTGATATATTTAACTTGAACAATTCAAGTCATCTAACTAAAACTGAACAGCTGGCTGATTGACTGTTCCTCCATTTAGCCAGGCGTTCAGTGAACTCAAGTATTTGGAGAGTACAGTAACAGTTTTTTTGTTCTATATTTCAGAAGCTTAGATTTGAACTGTTATATTATCTGTACATTGCAAACTGAAAGCTTTAATGTCACGGTACAATATATTGCTGTTAATCATGTAGAAAACATGCTGTGTTTTCTAAATGGTTTGTTGGATATATCTGAAAAATACCATCATATTCCTACCTGCATGTTTTTCTTTATTTTTACAGTACTAGTTTTAAGGTAATCGTAAAAAATTAACGAAATAAGACATTAAATTATGTAGAAACCAAAAAAGTGTTAAATCTAAATAAACTTGATATTGAACACGTTTCAAAGTAGCCATCCACAGAGTGATTGTACTGCTGTATCAGATGAGCTGGCCTCTACAATCACCTCACACACACTTGGTTTGGGACGCGTTGGACCACAGAGTGAAGGAAAGCAGCCAGCAAGTGATGAGCATCAGTGGGAAGTGCTCCAAGCTGGTTGAGAGAATGCCAATAGTGTGCAAGGCAGAGGGGGGGAATTTGGAAGAATCTAAAACAAAAATACATTTAGATTTGGTTGATGCACTTTGATGTCTTCACTTTTGTTCTACCGTGTAGAAAACAGTAAAAACGCTTAAGTTGGTATCCAAACTTTTGACTGGTACTGTATATTATGAAGGTTCACTGTCCAAAAGTTGAATATGTATTTCCTACTCCACTCAGGCTTCCATCCATCCATCTTCATGCAGCTGTGTGACCAGACAGCCACACAGTATATTTAACTCCACTACATTACAACAGCAGAGAAGCTTTCCAGGGAAGTGAAAAACAGGAAATTGGATGACATTGTTAGGAACGCCGGTCGGTTCGTCTACGTCAAGAGTAGAGACAGGGACAGAGAGAGGGAGACCAAACGATGGAGGAGGAAATTGCTCATTCTCCCTAACGCCGCAGAGCAGACCTGGCAGCTACTGGACAGCCTGCTGGGGAAGCGCAGAATCCTGGGAAGACACCCAGGTGTGTGTGGTGTACTGCAGGGTACTGTAGAGTGTTCGCACAGCTTGTTAGTGTTCGGCTGTGAGCAAGTGTGAGTATTTGAGCAAGGTGCATCCGTGTGTGTGTATATTTAAGTATGTTGATACTGTGTGTGTGTATGTACATTTAACTACGTGTGTGTGTGTGTGTGTGTGTGTGTGTGTGTGTGTGTGTGTTTGCGCGCGTGGTGTGCCCATGCGTATCCACTGTGGTCTGATATTGTTGTTCTAATGGAGATGAATCAATGTTCTTCCATTAGGGATGATTAAGAACAAGTGATTAGAGAGCAGGGCATACAGTCACAGGTGGCTGCAGAACCCAGGATCAGACAGACGGGCAGACAGACAGGCAAGCCAGACGAGAAGACAGACAGAAAGATACATGGGTTGAAAGATGGATCATCAGACAGACAGGCATGCCAGACAGATAAGCAGACAGGCAGGCAGGCAGAAGACCTGTAATGTTACAGTATATACTTTGCTCTTAGTACTGGTTGAATGATGACATCAACATGGGTAAATTACAGTACATCCAGCCGGTTTCTCTCTGTATCGCCTGGATAGCAGACTGGTCAGTGAAAAAACTTGGAGGGTTTAGGAATTACAGCTCTTTAATATGTAGCCCCATCTTTGTCAAGAGGCCAAAGGTAATTTGACAATTGACTCAAAAGCTGTTCCCTGGACAGCCTTAGTTATTTTCTCATAAATTAAGCAGGTAAAAGGTCTGAAGTTGATTCCAGGTGTGGCATTTGCATTTGGAAGCTGTTCCTGTGAACCCACAATATGCTGTGAACCCACAATATAACCTCAAATGAGTTCACAATGTGAGTGAATCACGCAGTCCTTAGGCTACAAAAACAAAATAAAACCATCAGAGAGATAGCAGAAATTAGGAGTGGCCAAGTTTACAGTTTGATACATTCTGAGAAAAGAAGAATGCACCTGTGAACTCTGCAACACAAAAAGGCCTGGACGTCCTCGGAAGACAGAGGTGGCTGATCGTATTGTAGGATCCTTTCCATGGTAAAGAAAAACCCCTTCACAAAATCCAGCCAAGTAAAGAACACTGCAGGACGTAGGCTTATCATTATCCAAGTCAACCATTAAGAGAAGACTTCATGAGAAAAAATACAGAGGATTCACCACAAGGTACAATCCATTCATAAGCCTCAAGAATAGAAAGGCCATTAGACTTTGCCAGACAACATCTACAAAAGCCAGCCCAGTTCTGGAACAGCATTCTTTGGACAGATGAAACTAGGATCCCCCTGTAGCAGAATGATGGGAAGAAAAAAGCATGGAGAAAGATTATGATCCAAGTGTGATCCAGGCAATAACTGTAGCTAGCCTACATTTTGCTGTCACTGCCTAAAAAAACTAAGAAGCAGTTTCTCCATAACTTTGTGTGTGAAAATGTAATTATTCAAAATTATTCGAAAAGAACAGACTTTCAGCTGTTTGCAATGAACAAATCAAACAAAAGCAATTGAAATATCTCAACACAACGAATGCATCAAGTGGCTTCCCGAAATCCATAATGACTCATAATGACTTCACCAGTCTCAAAATTATTCAACACCCAAATACAATCCCTCACAACAGCACAAAAATAAATAAACAGGTGTCTGCACACACC
Source organism: Umbra pygmaea (assembly GCA_016801145.1). Lineage (NCBI taxonomy): Eukaryota > Metazoa > Chordata > Actinopteri > Esociformes > Umbridae > Umbra > Umbra pygmaea. The sequence goes on along the minus strand of JACXGM010018693.1, from coordinate 7,403 downwards.
TGATGCAACTAATCAATGGCTTCATAGGTTGCACCAGGTGTGCTTGAGCTAGAACACAAGAAATACCTGAAATGGATATGGGTTTGTTGAGGTTCACCTTGGACTGCGTGTGAGAAACATGGCTAAGTTAGAAGAATGGTCCAAAAAGTTAAGAGATCATTGCCCTTCACAAAAAGACAAAGTACACAAAAAGATAGCGAAGGCACTGAAGGTTCCTACAGACACTGACTACCTGAACAGAGCAGAAAAATGAATCTATCAACAGCTGCAACCAGATGTTTGAGACAGCAGGTTGTGAAAACCCTTGACTGACTGCAAAAGACCTGCAGCAACACTTGGTGAAGACAAACACTAAGGTTTCCGTGAGCACAGTAAGGCACGTACTACATGCAGAAAGTTTCCATGCCAGATCTACAAGACAGTATCAGGGAAAAGGAAGCTGAAGCTTGGGCGTCATTAGACCATCCAACAGGACAATGATTCCAAGCAAACCACATATTCCACCAAGGAGGAGGTTGCAGGAGAAGTTCTGGAAGATTCTTCAGTGGCCATTTAAGTCACCTGACTTGAACCCCACAGAAAATATCTGGTGGGATTTGAAGAAGGCGGTTAGGTCACGCAAACCCAAGAATAATACTGAACTGGAGGCCCTCGCTGATGAGGAATGGGCTAAGATTCCTCAGGAATGCTGCCAGAGGCTGGTGTCTGGCTATGCATCTCATTTGCAGCAGGTCATGACAGCAAAAGTGTCCTCTACTAAGTACTAAAGATGCTTGCTATAAAGGGGTTGACTACGTGTTGAGACTGGATAAGTCATTATCAGTTGCATTTGCGGGGGAAACCGCTTGAAGCATTCAGTGTGTTGAGTAATTTCAATTGTTTCTTTGTTTGATTTGTTCAATGCAAACTGCTGAAAGTCTGTATATTTTGACAATAAACCTGATTTGCAATGGGACTCTAATCATTTTGATTGCAACTGTATGTACAGTAAGTAAAATAAAAGGAACAAGAATTAAATTATTTAATAGAAATTCAAAATCAAAATAATTTGTTCCCTAAACTAAAACCATAACACCAACCACATAGCCCTGAACCTTATTTTATTTTAATTTATTTTCCTACCTTCTCAATTCCCACAGTCTCTGCGTTGTCAGCAGCTCTGCAACTCCTTAACCAAATCTGTGGGATGGCGAGGGGTGCACACATGGTTCATCCAAACGCATGTTGCTGAGCTGCCAATTATTTTTGTACTGCTCATCCAACACGGAAGCCTTTAGTCAGATCATGCACGGGATGATTACGTTCACCAAATATATTTCCGCAATTGAATTTACAGGCGCCCGATCTGCAAACAATGAGTCGTTGGAGACCGACATGGCAGGATAGAGTATCCGACTTATTTAACCAAAATCCCGGTCAGCGCTAGGCCAATTTGCACTGCCTCGAGCAGGAAACCTTAATGTTTTTAAATAATTTAAACAGGCAAGTGTACACCTAAACCCTATTCTGATAATAACCACAACTTTACCTTTTGCCATAAACCTAATCCCAAAAACAAAAGTAGTCTTTTTCCTTACGGTAACTAGCAGAACGTCCTACAAGTTCATTATTTTTCTACCCTTGTGGGGATTATTTGTGTGCCTAGATTATTACAGTTTTGCCCGATTGCTAAAACACTAAAAGTGAATGCTCATAACAAAGCATCGAAACCGTAACGTTTGCATGCATTTGGTACACTCAAGCACCAAATGACTAACACAATGTTGGTATGGCACCGTAAACAATTCTGTGACACACGGTGCAAAACACTACACACATCGTGCATGTGTTACACACTTTGGCCAATGATGAAACACTCTGCAGTCAGCACGTCCATTCAATATTTAAAACACACATGACATTAGCAACACTCCCTCACACATACTAAAACGCTTAACCTGTAACTGAACACCAATCAGTCACTATAATTCAGGTATGAGCACCTGTCGTGAGACAATCATGAATATGGAGGCTGAAGGACCAAGGGGAAGGAGAAGATTAGGAAAAGACGGGAAGAGGGAGAGGAGAACAAGGAAAAGACAGGGAGGGAAGAGGGAGAGGAGATAGAGGAAGAGACTCAGGAATAAAACAGACATCGGGACTGAAACATCATCGGCCAAAGGGCCATTGAGAATGTCGCCGGGCAGTGCGGGGGCAACATCACCATGTGTGCAGCCATTAGTGGTCAGGGGGTCCTCCATCACCATGCCACCCTGGGTCCCTACAATACTGCACACATACTGACATTTCTGCATGCACTACATGCCACGGTCACATAGGACCAACCAGGGCAGCCCATGTTTGTTGTCATCTGGGATAATGTCAGTTTCCACCAGGCTGCTCTGGTCCGGGACTAATTCGCCAACCACGACCATTTCATGGTGCTGTACCTGCCCCCTTATTCCCTGTTCCTCAACCCGATAGAGGAATTATTTTCGGCATGGCGGTAGAAGCCTACCACATGCAATGGAGGAGGCATGCAGAGACATCGAGGTGGGCTCAATCCACGGGTGGATACGCCACGCCCGGTGATATTTTTCCATTGCCTGGCAAGGGAGAACATCGCCTGTGATTTTGTTCATTGTTCATGTGCATGTGTGTTAACCATCGATCTGAAGAGGGCCTGAAGTGGTAAGTTTTGATTGCAGAATGGCAGTTCGATGTTAATCCTCAAGTGTTGTGTAAAGAATTCTTGTGCGTTGAGTTTTGACACAATGAGCCAAATTATGCATTTTGTGTGTAAGCAATTGGAAAAAAATGTAAATGTGGATATACACACAAGCACCTGGGTGGGTCAGAATCTGACTGTAGCCATTTATGAATACTGCTGTGTCGTTTCCCTCAAAGAGAATAATGGCCATTGATATAATGTGTGGTTTCACCTCTGAGGCGGAACCCTCAAAGGATCTCTACAGGAATCAACAACCATGTGGTCCGCCAGCCAGCCTCTAGCCAAATGTAACTAGCCTGCAACTCGTCCTCTTAAGCCTTTATCTCATAGTTAAAGTAGACAAATCTTCCCTCCTGAAACTAATTAAAGGATCGCAGCCTACAGAAGACATTACTATTTGGTACCACTGTTATACAGTACAGCCTGTGGTAATCAATTGAGATGCATGGTACAATGAGGGACTGTAGCTAACAATAGTTATAGCAACTACAGTAGTAATGGTGGATGAAGATGGCATGTAAAGACATTTGTGGCCAATTTCACCAGTGGAATTACAGACATTTTCTGGTAGATGAAATATACGGAACCCTTCACCAAAAAGACTGTATTGGAGAGTACGCTAAATTATTTTCTGATTAAGTATGACTAACAGGAAATACAACCTTTAGCACAAAAATACCTGACAGTACTAGAATGGCCATCTCATACTGTAGCTCAGACCACAACATACTTGAAGCTAATAAGTGGGACAAGAAAATGACAAAAAGCAACCAAAGTAAAAAAATAAGTTATGAAAAGCTCTGCACAAAGACTATTTATTTATATATCCAGGTATGTTGACTGAGAACAAGTTCTCATGTGCAGAAACGACCTGCGTAGGTCACATAAAATACAATGTACAGGAACAAACAAGGTTATTTAAAAGCAAACAGAAAGCAACACAATCACATAAAACAAACACAGTAATAAAATGATCTTCAAGTACACAAGTACATTGCAACTTATTCCATATGTGATGGGCTAAAAAAGTAAAGCAGTTCTGCCAAATTCAGTGGAGATATTAGGGATCTCCAGTTATTGCCACCCCTGAGCTTGGGTCTGGTAGCCCGTCAATCTAAGAGTTAAAAGTGAATAAACATAAGGTGGTAGGTAGTTTGTTCAAAAGAGCTTTGTAAATAAAAATTGCAAAAAGCTTGGAAGAACCACAGCCGATCAGCCATGACATTATGACCACCTGCCTAATATTGTGTAGGTCCCCATTTTGCCGCCAAAACAGCAGCGCTGTACGCAACAAACTGCGATGCACTGTGTTCTGACACCTTTCTATTAGAACTAGCATTAACTTTTTCACCATTTTGAGCTGTTAGATCGGACCACGCGGGCACGCCTTTGCTCTCCACGTGCATCAATGAGCCTTGGCCAGCCATGATCCTGTCACCGGTTCACCACTTTTCCTTCCTTGGACTTTTGATAGGTACTGACCACTGCAGACCGGGAATAACCCACAAGAGCTGCAGTTTTGGAGATGCTCTGACCCAGTTGTCTAGCCATCACAATTTGGCCCATGTCAAAGTCGCTCAAATCCTTATACTTGCCACTTCTTCCTGCTACTAACACATCAACTTTGGGGACAATATGAAAAAGCAGAAAAAGTGGGGAAGTTTAAGAATTTAAGTGACTTTGGCAGGGCCAAATTGCGATAGCTAGATGATAGAAAAGATTCAGAACACAGTGCATTGCAGTGTGTTGCGAATAGGGCTGCAGTTTTGGCAGCAAAATGGGGACCTATACAATATTAGGCAATTGGTCGTCATAATGTTATGGCTGATCAGTGTGTAAATACAGTACATATATACAAGTCGAATAGATTTATTTTTTGCCCATTTTGATTTTTTAAATACAGCATATTTTAAGCCCCCCTGAATAAAACCATTTCATGACTAGTACCAAACAAATTAAAAAAAATAGCTAATGTAGTTTCATAAATGTATGCTAGTGAATAGGGAAAATGTGATCATTTTTCAATTCCTTTAAAGCGTCTGTTTTAAAGATTCTTTGTTCACCCGACAGCAAGCAAATATGTAGTCAAATCACAATGATATGTATTCTTAAGTATTTGTTAGTGCTTTAATGTAATACAAACAAGTAGTTGTTCAAATATACTTCACAATTCAAGCCATAAATTGATGGGTGATTGAGACCGAGGTGCTCACGAACAAAACTGTTCTTAATTTCCCAATATGTTTTCTTAATTTCCCAATTACCTCTAATCCTGCCTTGTCAGCAGCGCTGCAACTCGTTGTACAGATCTGTGGGATGACGAGGGGCGCGCACATGGTTCATCCAACCATGTCGCCCAAGCCACCGATTCTTTTCGCACTGCTCATACAGCACGGAAGCCTTTAGTCGGATCATGCATGGGATGATTACGTTCACCAACTATACTTCCGCAATTTAAACACAAGGAGTTGCTGGAGAGTGACGTGGCAGGATAGATAATGATTTATCTAACCCAAATCCCAGGCAAATACAGAGAACACTTGGTCAGGCTCGAACCCATTACCATCGTGATGCAGACTGCCCTGCAATGCAGAGACCTAGCCCACTGCACCACTCGTACCCCACAATAAGTTTTACTTGATTTTGATACATTTTATTACATGCATTTGGCTCCATGACACATTTTCAATCTTGACATTTGAGATTTGGCCATGAAAAACAGATCCATATAACACTTAGTTACAAAATGTAATTTATCGTGTTTTAATGGGCAAGGGGTGATTACAAATTATTCTAAATATGCCATTGTGTACATTTTCTACACTGTTACACCTGATCTTGTTAACAAGCACCTAGTTCAGTTTTTTGCATGAACAATATATTTTATTAGTGACTTTTTAGTAATGCAATAAATCACTAGCAAGTACCTGCAAAAAACAAACACGCATAAAGACCTGGCTTAAATCTTTCAAAAAGTACAGTGTATTGCCATTTATAAAGTCAATATAAATTATTTAGAGCAGTTTTTAAAGTGTGATTACTGTAGCACCGTTTATCCAGATCGGAAAATTTAATCTCTACTCTATAAAATATGATTTTTTTGTGTGTGCAGCTGCTCCAACCATACGTGTTACCCACATTTACCAAGTTCCCAATCAGCCAGGCAGTGGAGCAGACAACGCTCGGTGAGTCACCAGAGTACGCAGCGAAAACATCCTGGTTCTGTGTGTATGTATCAGTGTCAAACAGACTGGATGGAACGTCACTTAACAGCTAGAGAGTTACAGTACAGGTACAGACACAGTATGACACAGACCGGTTAGGAGACAGTACATTACCATTACATGACCTGTATCTACTGAATCCTGTGCCTGGTTTCAGAAAGGGTGCGGCCAACCCGAGGAACAAACTTACCCTCATCTGTCTACCACATTATCTCTCATCTTCAACTTAAAACAGATTGTAGCAGATGCCATTCTCTTGTTCAGTCCTTACAGTCCCTGCTCTTCAAAAGAGGCACATAATTCAAATGGGCTGATTCACCTGACCCCATCCTACATGCCCCACTTGTTGCTAAGCATTTAAACTCTTTTTCTTGACAATTGGCTCTGCTGTTATCTCTGGATCCTAACATGTCCACCCACATAAAGGCGGATATCATTCTAACTACGAGAGATACAGTATTACCCAACATCCATGGGCTTTCCTAGCCAAGGTATTAAACTGACAGGGAACTCACATCTGCTTTTTCTGAGTTTACTTTACATTCAACCCCAATTTAAACTGCTCTTCAAATTAAACGCTTGATGTGTTAAGTCTTTGAAACTTTGAAAGTCGTAGACCCTTTCTTACTGGTACCATGTTAGATTTTAGTTTACCTTTATTGTACCAGGCAAATGGCTTGGGGAGAAGTGGGAAGAGGGAAGAGGATGAGAGCCAATTGAAATCTGGGGATGATTAAAGCTAGGTTGTCATGACATTTGTCCAGGACACCAGGGTTAAACACCCCTACTATTATGACCATGGGATCTTTAGTGACCACAGACAGTGAGGACCCTCGTTTAATGTCCCATCCAAAAGAAGGCAATGCCCTGGGGCATTGGGAATGATATTTAGACCAGAGTGAACAGTGCCCCCTACTGGCCCTGCAACACCACTTCCAGCAGCATTGGTCCCCCATCAAAGGACCAGCCAGGCCTGACTCTGCTTAGGTTCAGCAGCAAACCACCAGTGGCGTACAGGGTGCTTTGCTGCAGGCTCAAGCATTTATAATAGCTTTGGATCAGAAATCCAAATCGGTGCAAGATCTCAATGGTAGTAGGTCTAGCTTCCTTAATATTTTTAAAGGTGAACTGCCTGGGATTATTTTGGGACCTGTTCACATGACTATAAACAGTACATTTCGAAAGGAATTCATTACAAACATTTTTACATTCTGTTGTGTTACAATCTGGATTCTCTCTTTTCAATGATACCACATACCAGTGTTTCCTTCACCTAGGGATGGGACGGTATGAAAATTTCATATCACGATTATAGTGACCAAAGTTATCACGGTTATCAATATTATCACGGTTTTGGTAAAATTAGATGGAAATGTAAAAAAACTGATACACACACATTGAAAACATTTCACCAAGTTTTATACTTGGAAATCAACAAACTACAAATACATTTAGCAGCTCTAAGCACT
>JACXGM010018692.1:0-18860 GCA_016801145.1 Umbra pygmaea | reverse complement strand
CACACACACACACACACACACACACACACACACACACACCTTCACTTCTCACACCACGCGATAGGAACTGACCATGTGTTGGTGTCATTGGACACCCTCGAAGCAATCACCGAAGCGAAACTCTGATGAGATATGTCTGTCTGCGCCCCGACCACTGCAATTATATGTCCCCATTTATGACAATAAAAGCATTCCCTGTTTTCTATCCCACTAGATGGAGGGCTACCATTGCGAGGCAGCGATGACGTCACAATACACACGGGACTGGAAGCAGAAAACACTGTTTTGTGAGTTAAATAATATTCCTCTGCCACAACAGCAGCCTGGGTCAAAGTTGCCACCCTCTGTTTATTTAAATGAACAACAAGACGGTCTGTCAGGTGGTTTTTGAATTCTTCTAATAAAATAAGTTCCCTAACCTCTGCCAGGGTAGCAGCCTTGCTAGCAGAGCACCACTTATCAAACAGGGACTCTTTGTCCCTGGCGAACTCTACATAGGTTCGGTTGGGTGCTTTTCGGTGGTTTCTGAACCGCTGTCTATAGGCTATCATCAATGGATAAGGAGGCCACTACCTCCTGTGCCTTTCCTGTGAGCCTGCATTGTAAAAGTAAGGGTCACACTTCCTGGGGCCATTTTAGTGCTGCTGCCACCTGCTCAAAAGCATAGAAATAGCTGTCTACCTCAGCTTCCCTGAAGGGTGGCACTAGAGCAATGTTTTTACTTACATCAAAACGACCACCTGATGCACCCTTTCCTGCCTCTAGTTCCATTTGTCTAATTCTGATGCATTTATCAGCGTCTATTTGTTTAGCTTTTGCTTCTAATTCCAACTTACGCAGCTCTAGCTCTTTTTCCTTCTCCAAACGTTTTACCCCTAATTCAAACTCATACCGTTTCTGGTCTTCACTATCTTTTAGGTCGGCCTCTAATTGGAGCACACGAAGCCGAAGCTGAGCTGCGTCCTCCGACTCAGAAAATTCAGGAGACACTGGGTTAAACCTCGGCAGTGTTTGAGGCACCGGAGCCTCCCCCTCACTGACTACTGACCGAGCGGGCGAGGGAGTTGCCAACACCTTCTCCTCAACCTCACCATCTTCATCCTCCTTCTCCTTAGCTAATGTTAACACCCCTTGTTCTAATAAACCTCCTTTTACTATTACCAGGACCTCGGCCTTAAGAGCTTGCTTATGCACCTTGATGTCATAATGACCTGAAACCTCTAATAGGTCTGCCTTACACAGCCCCTCCAGGGCTTCACATGAAGGGTTGTCAACAAAGGCAGCCACAGCAGATGTAGCCATCCTAAACACTATATTACTATTGGGATGTAATACACAGAACCAAACCCTACCAAAACACTATACGGAATGAACCACCTAGTAATATGCTAATCCCTACTCACACCACAACACCACACCTCAGTCGCTGACAGACACTAATCAAAACCCAAGGGACACATTATATTATATGTAGCTTGGGGGACGTAACATATAATTACAAGCATTCTATTAGTTTTAAAGGCATTTATTGAAAATTCAATTAAGTTTATGCAAAGAGTCAATATTTGTAGTGTTAACCCTTCTTTTTCAAGACCTCTGCAATCCGCCCTGGCATGCTGTCAATTAACTTCTGGGCCACATCTGGGATTAAGGTCAGGGGTTGTAGCTGCTGTCAAAAGCAAGTCGCATAAATTTAAATTCAAGAAGGTTTACAGTTTAAAATATAAATATATATTTAGTTGAGAATCGTGTGATTGAAAGAAATAATGTCTCATGGAAAATAAATAATAAGTTAATTTTTATTTAATTGTTAAAAACTTTGGAAAGGGAGGAACTTATTTTTTGTTCCGTGCGCAAGTTATAATTTGTTGCTATAGGGAGATTTGTGGGTGCACTTGCTAAGTTCATATGTGCTAAAGCTTGCTAGCCTGCTGTCTGAAGGCTTTAAAAGTTTCTAAAGTCTTAGTCATTTTTAAGTTTATCAGTGAAGGGTGAAGAGGAATAACCTTTAAGTTACCCTCTCGGGTTCATGCGGCCAATAAGGTATATTATCTTCCTTATTTATTTGTGTTACGTGACAGTGTTTGTAACGAGCCAATTAAGACATTATTTTACATAGCATAGATGTATGCTTTATTTCGTAGTTTTCTATGTGATTTTTGTTTAGTATTGTCTTCAAGTATGTCAACAATTTAAGGTTAATTATCGTTTTCTGTGTTGTATTTATATCAGTTCTGACGGCAAAGTGGACATGATGTAACAATAAGGGAGCATGCAAAGACATGTTAGAAGACTCTGTCACCAATAAATGCCCATTAAAACCCAGGAACGACTTGAGCCTTTTGTTAAACCTCGAGGGGAGTAACAGTCAGAACTTAGCCTGCTTCATGCTGGAGGAGGAGAGAGCGGTGCCTGTTGCAACGGAGCGAACAACGATCAGCTGGTTACATCGTTAACTACGTCACAAGCATCAAAGAGAACAAGGACTGCATGCATGGACACCCGACAAGTAGCAACCAGAGTCCAGGAGTGTCGTGGGATCAAGCTACAAAGAAGTAACACATTTAAATAAGTTAAATGTTAAGAAGTAGTTTGATCCTGCTAACTTTAAAGGGACTCTAAAGTGCAAAAAAGGGTTGAAGTGTATGTGTCTGCAATTCAAGTCTAAGATTAATTGTATGTTTATTTCTTTGTAAGGTGATTATACTAATTTCAAGTCCAACCACAAGTACTTTGCAATAATAAAGGTGCACTTAGGCATTCTTTAAAGAGCAAGTTATATTGTTCTCCTTGACATTGAAGGTAATTTCTTTATTTCATATAAGGTGAAAACAGTTAATAATTTACATTAAGGTTTAAACAGTTAATAATTTCATATAAGGTAAAAACAGTTAATAATTTACATTAAGGTGTTTATAACACATTTTAAGTTAATTCTAACAGAGTTCATATTTACAGTTAAAGATTATTATATCCCATAGTGCTTTACAAATCATTTACGTAATCTTACATACTCACAGGTCAGCTAACCTTAAGTCAATACGCATACATCAGCTCAAGTAGTGAAATGGCTAAGCCTGAAGTCCAAGGGAGTGAAGCTGTGAAGTTGCAGGAGCAAGCAAGTCCTGATGAAGAAACAGTAGACTCAACCCCACAGCAAGTGAAAAATTTAAGTCAAGTAGCTGAAGAAGATGCCTTGAGGAAAAGCCAAAGAACCAGAAAGCTTACTGAAATGGGCCAAGCTCTACACGAAGAAAAAGTGAATAAGCTTCAGTGTCGTTTTAAGACCAATTATGAGAATTGGAAAGCTATTGCCAAACAAGCTAAGAGGGCACTTGATGCACCTAGCACTGCAATCTTACAGGATCACATTGTAAGGGTCTAAAATGCTTCAGGAGAAGTAAAGCAAACCTATCATGAGTTGCGCAGTCATGACACTCCTGACAGTGATACCCGTCGGCGAGTAGACACATGTCATGCTGTTTCTGTAAGGATAGTGGAGCAAGCAGCAGAGATTCTCAAAGAAGAAAATGGTAAATACTCAGCCCAAAGGTCAACTCACTGGAGTGAGGCTGGCTCTGTGTTCCAATCAACAGCATCTCACAGGTCAAAACGTGCGGTTAGTACAATCACACGTTCAAGCCATTCGAGTAGGTAATCTGCGAAGATACAAGAAGCTGCAGCAGACCTGGCTGCAACGGAAGCCACCTTGAAAGTGATGCAGGTAATGGAGCGTGAGCAAAGGGAACTTGAAGATCTTGAAGCTGAAAATCGAAAAAGACTTGCACAACAAGAAGCAGAAAATGAGACATTAGAAGAAAGGCGAAGGCAAATAGAACGTTTAGAAACTGTCAAGATAATGGAAGCTGCCAAGGCACGTCTAAAGGTCTATCAACAAGAAACATCTGCAGATGAAGAAATATCAGTCCTTCTACACAGTAAGTCCAAGCCGAAAGAAGCTGCATCTTACCTGGTTAGTTTGCCTGAATTTCACCTTGAACCAACTGCGAACCCGCAACAACACACTGTGCCACAAGAGACCACAAGCCAGCAACATGCAACCAATGGTACACAAGAAGATAGCATTACTGTGTTAGCCAGAACATTAGCAGAGTCAATCAACATAAGCCGTTTACCAGTACCAGAACCTTCAGTCTTCATTGGAGACCCACTCAAATACGAAAATTGGAAAATGTCCTTTCACACCCTGATAGACAGGAAGAACATCCCAGTAAATGAAAAGCTCTACTACCTCCGCAAGTATGTTGGTGGGCCAGCAAGAAAGGCAATTGAGAGCTATTTCCTGTTGGGAACAGACTCAGCGTATCTTGCAGCATGGGATATTTTGGAGGAAAGGTATGGAAACTAATTTGTAATCGCCAAAGCCTTCAGAGATAAGCTCGCATCATGGCCAAGGATAGGACCAAAGGACAGTGCTGAACTACAAGAGTTCTCAGACTTTCTCAGAGGCTGTGAAGCAGCAATGTTCCAGATCTTGAAGTTCTGAATCTTGAAGTTCTCAACGACTGTAGTGAAAATCAGAAAATGCTCAGCAAGCTTCCTGATTGGTTAACGGTAAGATGGAATAGAAAGGTAATTGAGGCACAAGAGCAAAGTGGGTCATTTCCAACATTCAGCAACTTTGTCGACTTCGTCACAAGAGAGGCCAAGATAGCGTGCAATCCTATAACGTTGCTTCATGCACTAAAGGCAAGCGACTCTGAAAAACCAGACACTATGAGCTGTATCTTTTGTGAAAGGCCAAACCATGACATTCATGTTTGCCAGAAATTCATGAACAAGTCAATTACTGAACGAGTCAAGTATGTACAAACAAAGGGCTTGTGCTTTGGATGTCTCAGCCCTGGTCACCATTCAAAGAAATGTGAAAGGAGAAGTGTTTGTAACACATGCAAAGGAAAACATCCAACATGCTTACATCAGGAACGTGACAAGGAAGTCAAAAGGACAAAGGAATCTGACAAGGAACAAAGGGACACAAGAGAAACCAAACAACCAAGTACAGCAGCACAAAACGCGGCAATATCCAACCGTGTTGTACAGAACACTAACAGTGATATCACATCCACAATCATTCCAGTTTGGTTGTCCACAACAAGCAATCCAGAACATGAAATTCTTGTCTATGCCCTTCTAGACAGTCAGAGCGACACCACATTTGTTCTGCAAGAAAAGGCAGACACTCTAGTCACAGAAAAGAAACAAGTACAGTTGAAACTATCCACACTGTCATCCAGGGACACAGTCATTTTAAGTCAAAAGCTTTCTGGGCTACAAGTCAGAGGCTTCTACACATCCAAGAGAATCCCTCTCCCAACGACATACACAAGAGACTTTATCCCTGTCAATCTAAGTCATATACCCACACCAAAGACAGCAAGAGCATGGCCTCATCTAGAGAACCTAGCTGAAGAAATTGCTCCTGTGATAGAGTGTGACGTCGGCCTGCTTATAGGGTACAATTGTTCGCAAGCTCTGCTACCCAGAGAAGTGGTGTCAGGAAAGGACAATGAACCATTCGCACAAAGAACAGACCTTGGCTGGACTATAGTCGGCGGCACTGATCCCTGTATGGACTATGGGGATGCTATAGGAAGCAGCCACAGAGTCATAGTCAAAGAAGTAGCACCTTCTGTTCAGTCACCAACCCCCTTGTCAAATGAAGTAATGTACGTCTGTCGTACACAAGTCAAGGAGCTAGTCACACCACTAGATGTAATCAAAGTACTGGAGTCTGACTTCAATGAACGCTGCATGGAGGATTCCCACTTCTCCCAAGAGGATCTGCATTTCATTTCCATAATGGAGGAAGGAGTAAAAATGAAAGCAAATGGTCACTGTGAGTTGCCCTTGCCCTTCAAGAAGGACAGACCAAATCTGCCAAACAATAAAATCTGTGCTGAACACAGACTTAAATGTCTAAAGAAAAGATTTGAGAAAGATGCGCAATACCATAAAGACTATATAACATTCATGAATGAAACAATAACACATGGAGATGCAGAAAGGGTTCCACCTGATGAACTGGACATAAGTCCCTCTTGGTACATTCCTCACCATGGGGTCTACCACCCCCAGAAACCTGGAAAAATGCGAATCGTGTTCAACTGCTCTGCAAGGTACGAAGGCGTGTCTTTAAATGATTTTTTGCTCACTGGGCCAGAGTTGACCAACACCCTGGTAGGGGTTCTATGTCAGTTTCGTAAGGGTCAAGTAGCTGTGATGTGCGACATAGAACGCATGTTTCATCAGTTTCATGTCAAGCCTGAAGATCAAGACTACCTCCGTTTTGTGTGGTGGGACAATGGACACATCTACTCCAACCCTTCTGTATGCGTGTCCATCTGTTTGGAGCCGCTTAATCACCCGGCTGCGCAAACTATGGCCTCAAGTACATTGCAGCTCAAGGGAAAGGTCATTTTGGTGAAGCCACAATTCGTTTCATTGAGAGAAACTTCTATGTGGATGATGGCCTAATAAGTGTCCACTCAGAAGATGAGGCTATCCAGTTGGTGAACGAAGTACGACAACTCTGCAATTCAGGCAAGTTGCGACTTCATATCAAACAGCCAACAAGTATTAGCATCCCTCCCAAAGGAAGACTGTGCAGAGACAGTAATGAAACAAGACCTAGCTCTTGGTGAACAACAGATTGAGAGAGCTCTAGGCGTCAAATGGTGTGTTGTCTCAGACCATTTCCAGTTTTGAGTAGTTGTGAACGAGCGCCCTCTCTCCAGAAGAGGAGTTTTGTCCACAGTAGCCTCTATCTTCGATCCACTTGGCTTTGTGGCACCTTTCGTTCTACGCGGGAAACAAAAACTTCAACAGATGTGTTGTGAAAAGATCGACTGGGATGAGCCGCTGTCAAATGAGTCAAGGCCATGGTGGGAGTCCTGGCTGTTGGATCCAACAGGTCCTCAGCCTCTTACACCCAACTTACTTCTGACAATGAAATCCTCAATAATCCTGCCTCCACCTGGAAAATTCGTAAAGGAATACCTCTACCTCCGCAAGAGATGGCGTAGAGTTCAATACCTTGCCAATGAATTTTGGCACAGATGGAAAAAGGAGTACCTATTGAGTTTACAACAAAGACAGAAATGGCACAAGACCAAAAGAAATGCAAAAGTCAATGATTTAGTAATTGTACAGGACGATATGGCACCCAGAAATGAATGGAAGCTGGCTAAAGTTGCCACTGTGTATCCAGCTGAAGATGGATGTGTGCGGAAGGTCCAGTTACTGATCAGCAATTCAGCATTAGATGACCAAGGAAAGAGACTCAGCAAACCAGTCTATCTGGAGAGACCTGTCCACAAGACAGTCACATTACTTGAAGCTGACTAACATAACTTTAACTTACAGTAATCGCTCACACATAGTTCATTGATTGAAATCACAAGTGATTTAGTGGGAGTGTAGCTGCTGTCAAAAGCAAGTCGCATATATTTAAATTCAAGAAGGTTTACAGTTTAAAATATAAATATATATTTAGTTGAGAATCATATGATTGAAAGAAATAATGTCTCATGGAAAATAAATAATAAGTTAATGTTTATTTAATTGTTAAAAACTTTGGAAAGGGAGGAACTTATTTTTTGTTCCGTGCGCAAGTTATAATTTGTTGCTATAGGGAGATTTGTGGGTGCACTTGCTAAGTTCATATGTGTTAAAGCTTGCTAGCCTGCTGTCTGAAGGCTTTAAAAGTTTCTAAAGTCATTTTTAAGTTTATCAGTGAAGGGTGTAGAGGAATAACCTTTAAGTTACCCTCTCGGGTTCATGCGGCCAATAAGGTATATTATCTTCCTTATTATTTATCTGTGTTACGTGACGGTGTTTGTAACAAGCCAATTAAGACATTATTTTACATAGCATAGATATATGCTTTATTTCGTAGTTTTCTATGTGATTTTTGTTTAGTATTGTCTTCAAGTATGTCAACAATTTAAGGTTAATTATCGCTTTCTGTGTTGTATTCATATCAGTTCTGACGGCAAAGTGGACATGATGTAACAATAAGGGAGCATGCAAAGACATGTTAGAAGACTCTGTCACCAATAAATGCCTGTTAAAACCCAGGAACAACTTGAGCCTTTTGTTAAACCTCGAGGGGAGTAACAGGGGTGTTTCCTGGCCATGGACCCAAAACTTTGATGTGTTGCTCCCCAAGCCACTTAGTTATCACCTTTGCTTTATGGCAAGTTGCCCCATCATGCTGCCCCATCAAGGCATTGGTTGTCACCAAACTGTTCTTGGATGGTTGGGAGAAGTTGCTCTCTGAGGATGTGTTGGTACCATTCTTTATTCATGGCTGGGTTCTTAGGTAGAATTGTGAGTGAGGCCACTCCCTTGTCTGAGAAACAACTCCACACATGAATGGCCTCAGGATGCCTTACTGTTGGCATGACACAGGACTGGTGGCAGCGCTCAACTTGTCTTCTCCAGACAAGGTGTTTCCCGTATGGTCCAAACAATCCGGGAAAGGGGATTCATCAGAGAAAATGCAGTCCTCAGCAGTCCAATCCATGTACCTTTTGCTTTTTGTGCAAAGCAATGATGACAGCACATGTTCCCTTGCAGGTAACCATGGTTAAGAGAGGAAGAACAATGGTTTCAAGCACCACCCTCCTTTTAAAGCTTCCAGTCTGTTATTCTAACTCAATCAGCATGAGTGAGTGATCTCCAGCCTTGTCCTCGTCAACAGTCTTACCTGTGTAAACAAGACAATCACTGACATGATGGCAGCTGGTCCATTTGTGGCAGGGCTGAAATGCAGTGGAAATATTTTTGGGGGATTAAATTCATTTTCATGGCAAAGAGGGACTTTGCAATTCATTGCAATTCATCTGATCACTCTTCATGACATTCTGTATTAGATGCAATTTGCTGTCATCAACACTGAGGCAGCAGACTTTGTGAATATTAGTATTTATGTTATTCTCAAAAACTTTGACCACAACTGTAATGCCACTGGTGCCATACCCCACCCACTCCTTTCCTGGTTTTCCCGCTTTCCTGTACTTGTGTAGTTTGGTGGGAGAAATATTATTAATATGCACTTATGAAAATGAATACATTAATCATTCATATCTTCTCTTTTCCCCACGTAGGCAATGTACTGAGGAGATATGTTAGGAATGCTTCATAAAAGTATGAAAGTTGTAGCGAGGATCATATTGACCTTATTGATATTAATTATCTATAAATCGGACTCCATATGTGTATATGTTACCTGAGCGAGTGTCACGTTTTGCGATGTGTAGAGAGAGAGACCGAGTAAGTAGATGAATGGTTGGTTTATTGAAGAGCAATTTTAGTAACTTGAACAACTAAGAGTTGCAGGGTACACCAGTAGTGAGTGCACAACGGAATACTTATACATATATATATATATATCTCACATGCTCTTCACAGCGGCTGGGACACTGTTAAACAAGTAAGTACCTTCGTAGGCATATACTCAAACTAGATGGGACTCACTTCTCACAAAGCCCAGCTACAGCCTAGCTCCAAGACTGTCTTCCTTCAACCACCAACAAACATATCATTGTGACAATATTTTAAGGAACCGCGCCTTCCTCTCATTCACCCGGACTAATACAGAGATGGAGCTAACGAGCTGGAAGTGTTTAGGTGATTAAATCAACTCAGTCCCAAATCAGTACCAGGTGACACTCCAATCAGGGACGCTTCCGGAACCTGAACTGTTTGGTTGTATTGCGGCTAGTAAGGAATATCCCCCTTTTAGACTGAACTATTCTAACCATGCCGAATTGCAGCCCTGACCACCTTTTTGAGCCGGGGATCGGGACCCAACTGGGGTAGCACCTCAACGCAGGGAGGACACGTTAGAAACATAAAATAGCTCGCTAACCAGGTGTGTGTGGCTAATATAAACCAAAACTATGAGTAGGCAGGCAACAGTATAACAATGATTTCCCAATATCTCCACTGGCAATATTCTTAGGAAAAAACTTGGACTGTTGCAAACAAAGCTCGGTTTAAAGAGCAATAATATTTAATTCCAATTAAAGGGCATAAAATTACAACTCTTTAAAGCTATATTGTGTAAGAAATTCTCCAATCTAGTGTTTGAAATTGTATATGACAACCAACTGAATATTACGTTCTTGCCCTTCCCGCTATTATGCCAGCAACGCAAACTCAGATTTTATTTTTTCAAAACAATAGAGCTTGTTTTATTTCATTGCAATAATCATTGTAAATTAATTATATAGCTAGTAAGTTGTAACCAAATGCAATTGTATTGTGTTTAAAAAAATAATAGTGCATGTGATAGCAAAAAATTATAATTTAACATGTTTTATTAAAAACAGAAACAAATATTTTGTACACACGATTTCATTGAATATATTGTCAGTGTCTAATGTGAAAACATGATTACATTTGAATAACATTCACTAGAGTCTGTTTTATCCAACAATAGACTAATTCTAGCAACACATGAACATGGAAACTATCTATGCAATGAATTAACAATGATTATTGTAATGAATTATGAGCGCTATTATTTTGAAAAGGAAAATACAAGTTTGTGTTGCCAGGCAAAAAGTTATTGCTTACTCTATAGCTAGGACCAGCACTGCCATTACATGTCCTCGAGAATAGGCGTGATCCTCCATCTTCATCAGGCTTTCAAATCTGCCAGTAGTCATGAGTAATCTCCCCATGGCATCAGGTGTGGCTCTAGTGGGGTGGCAAACACGTTTGCCTGGCAACACTATATTATGTCGGCAACACAATCTCTGATTCCACCTTTAAAACAAATTGCACTCGTAGTTCATGAGAATAATCATTGTTAATTCATTGCATAGATAGTTGGTGGGTCTATGTTCATGTGTTGCTAAAATTAGTTTGTTGTTGGATAAAACAGGCGCTAGTGAATGTTTTTCAAAGGTATTGTGTTTACACGAGACACTGACAAGTTATTCAATCAAATTCTGTGTACAACATCTTCATTACTGTTTTTAATGAAAGGTTGTAATTGAAAACATAATAAATGTTTATCTTTGCAATGAATTCACAATGATTATTGCAATGGATTAAAACAAACACTATTATTCTGAATGGACAAATCAGAGTTTATGTTGCCGAAATTATATAGTGGTGCCAGGCAAATGTGTTTGCCACCCCGCTAGAACCGCGCCTCCCTGGTATTTGTCAAGAGCTTGAATTTCCAGGTATGTTCCTCTTTGGCTAACGTATTTTAAAGATGGAGGTGTAACATGGCTGCCGCAATTTGAGTGACTTCCTCTTATGTATTCTGAATGGAAGATTCTACGCTTTCGAGAATACTTTGATTAGTTAGTGGAAGTAATTACACATGAATGAGCACATATTTTTGAAATAACGAAGGGGCCAAGAATCAACAAAAAAAATACACAATATACTTTTTAACTTTTAATATGGGATGCGCCATCTCCGGCACTGACACAGGGACGCCTCAGGTGGCGCCATGATCAAATCCTGATGAAACTGGCCGAGATCCTGGAGGGCAGTAGGGTGGCAGCAAACCAGTCACCGTTAATAGAAGAGCATGCCCTGGCAGGGTTCGTAAAGCCAGGCAGCACACACCAACCTCTTGCCCAGAAGAAGAGCAGCATGCTTGCACCTGGTAAAGAGTGGCGGATGTTGGCAGACCTCAGGAAGCAGCTGGTCTTTCCAAGAGAGATCATGACCACTTCTCTTCGGCCGGACATAGTCATGTGTTCCACAGTGGCAAAGCGGGTTTTCCTTATCGAACTAACCATCCCCTGGGAGGAGAATATGGCAGCAGCCCATGAAAGGAAGTTCCTGAAGTACACCGAGCTAGCAGCAGAGTGCCAAGATGCCGGCTGAAAAGCCACTGTTCACCCGGTGGAGATTGGCTGTCAGGGCTTTCTGGGTAAAGCAACAGTCCATCTGCTACATGGAGTAGGTGTAACAGGCTCAAAGCTGAGGAAAGCCACAAAGGCGCTGGGAGAAGAAGCGGAGAAAGCGAGTTATTGGCTTTGGTTGAGGAGGAAAGAAATGGTGTGGGGATCAGTACCCCATTTCAGCTGCAGGGGGTGGCGGGGAGACGTCCCCAGTATGCCACCGGCCCCCCCGCCCGGAGATGTACTGGTCTTGGGGGCGAAACATCTGTGATAGGCGGTGCCCAGCTGATGACCCTGCAGCTGACCTAATGGCACTGTCGGAGGTGCGACAGGCTGAAAAGCCAGAGCAGACCCTCTCACCTGTACAACAAACTAACCGGACAATGAAATACAAATTACATACCCAAAATAGTACACATTCCAGAATTCTGCCACCCTTACTTCTAACAAAAATTAAACAGTTTTAGTCTAGTAATATACAAATAACACACAACTCTGGCAATAGCCAGGAGCATCGCTTACGATAAAGACTCCTCAAACTAAATCAAATAGTTTTATCCTCCTCCATCCAGGTGCCACCCCAGAAATGGGATTCACAGTTCACTGTCTATAGAGTGGAAACAAAAGGAACAGTATCAACACTTTTATATGGATTACATTATTCACAGACTTTAGGTTGCCAACCTGACCCTAACAAAGAAACAGGCTGCGCACACTGTATGCAATTTAAATATCCCCCATAGTGAGAAAAATTTTTTTTTTGTAGTACATGTAATAATAAAACACTCCCTTTATGGGACGATCAAGAAAACATCAGCGTCATAATATTTGGTACAGTGTTCGTTGAGTTACATAAGTTGATCTGTTGTCTTCACCCAATTGGGCAGTGACTTGGGAGTTGGTGGATGACTTTGCACACCCCTTTCCCTGTATCTTAACCTCTCTCAAGAAGTCCTTTGTGTTGAGTAATGTGTGAGAGATGCAAGCCCCAGCCATCTGTTGAAGTTAGGGTGACCATATGTCCTCTTTTCCCCAGACATGTCCTCTTTGATTACCGTTATTTCAGCAACACTATGCTAGCAACACAAACAGAGATTTTTTTTTTTTTTACTTGAGGCAGTATAGCCAGCAAAGTTTGATTTGAGTATAATTCACTAGCTATAAAATGAATTTTCAACGATGATTTCATGCATTGGAATGAGCGCTATTATTTTGAAAACAAAATCTGCGTTCGTGTTGCTCGCATAACAGTGTTGCTGAAAGAACGGTAAATAGAGGACATGTCCAGGGAAAAGATGACGTTGTATGGTCACCCTAGTTGAATTTTGCATGTAAACATTTTTATTCCACTACACTTGTTATCTCATTCCCTCATTAACCATTGGATTGCCATGTTTTGTCATTAACTCACACACGAGGGGCCTCATTCATAAAACTTGGACGTGGATTTGCGTCAGAAGTGGCGTACGGACGAAATATAGGACGTGCGTTCGCAAAGAAATATTCAGATTTATAAAACCTTGCACACACACGTCCTACGTCGTTTTCCCTTTATAAATCACAATCAACTCTAAATGTGGCGCAGCTTTTGCGGCTGCATGTCACGCCCATAATTGCCCATAAATCGTCAGTGAAACGCCCCAAAATTACTATTCATTGATTGAGAAGTCATGGCAAACAGAGAGAGGAAAACCAAAAAAAGCAACTTCACTCAATGTGAAGTAGAAAATATTGTTGGCGAGGTGGAAAAGAGGAGGAAAATGTTGTTTGAAGGGCAAAGTGTGCCTATTACCAATGCCCAAAAGTCGTTGGAGTGGCAAAAGGTTGCAGACGCTGTAAGAAAGTCGGACCGTGGCCCAAATAAAAAGTGGTCAGATATCAGTCGATGTCAAAGCGTCTAGCGCTTCATCGCAAAAGTGTGTCTGCCATGGGTGGGGGAAAATTGGTTACATTACAGCAACATGTCTGCATCACAAATTATTTTGACCGTGGCGGAATGAAAATGCTTTCGATTAATGAAAGCATATTCATTCTCATTCATTGCCATTATGGAAATAGCACCGATTACATTTGGAAAACTGGACATAGCTGCAAAATGTGATTTTTTGTTTGCCTGTTCACTCGCCGTGTACGGAAACGTCATGTAATTATGCGACAAGCCTATTATACCGACTAACACGCCTGGCATAACCCGGCAAAGGGTAGGCTGAGATATCCCTGACCTGTCAGTCAATTCCATCTGGAAAGTGCCAGTCACCAGAATTCCTGTTATTAGTGTTATTAAAGGCGCCAATAAATAATAGCTATGCATTAGGCTATTATTATTGGTATTATCTTCTAACAGTGCAAGATCAGCTATTGTGCGTACATTACGCATTGTGATGGCATGGCTTTTTTATAACCATCCATTTGATTGTATCTGATAATCTAAAGGTGTCAGTATAAATCTAATTGTAAATGGAAAATAGTTCTGCACAAATGGAATTTCTTGCACCTTTCAAAATGGTTTATACATGCATCATGGTGGAACATATTTAAAAATAAAACAAACTAAATGTATATAAATTAACACTATGTTTCTGTATCTGATTACGACATGTATCCTATATAAACAATATTCCCCAATGGACAATAAAGACTATCTATTGTAGTGGGAAATAAATGTTTATAGGACCAAATAATGACTCCTTCAACAGCTGGCTTCTCATCCCTCCTCTAACAAAGGATTTCCTGGGATGAATTAAGATTTATGGAAAGGGGGCAAACCCCAATGTATGTCACACATTTAAACCTTTAAAAGTACATATGTGATTTTGGTTTTGATCCACCCATAAAGGGAGTTTGGTATTATTACTTGTAAAGGTTGTACAGGTCTTATGTTGTCTCCACTGGGTTTCTAGGAGACAAATGCTAGCTCCCCCCTCTGGAAGTTACAGCCCGCATGCGCCGAGGCGACGCATAATCTAATTGTTAATGTACTCTTTTGTCCTCCAATTCCAGCCAGTGAACTGATATGTATTTCGTATACAGTGGGAGATGTGGGCGTCCCCTCTCAAGGGGAAATATAAGTCTTCGTGTAAGGTTAAACTGATGAGATCTCTTTAACGACTCTCCTGGCCACACGTTAGTGCGTGCCATAGCAAATGTGTTGAATAAATGTTGTGATAGACTGTACCGTATAAGACATGCTTAGATCGTAGATCATATTTAGAAGTGTGAACGACATGTAATTCTTGGTATAATTGTGTAATTCTGTGTCCGGTTAAAGTGTTGTACGTCGATGCCCTTTAACTGGAATTAAATATTATTCACTTAGTAAGTTCTGTCATAGACATTCTAAATCAATTCCCAGAACATCTCCGGAAGAGTTATTAATGGGAATGTAAGTTATCTTGTTGCAATCTGCTCTGAAGTTTCAGCCTTTATCACGCACACAGTTCAAGCTAGGTAGCATTAGCCACCGTGTCTGACTCACGGGCAACGCTTTAGTTTCCTGGGTCGCTCTGGTATTTCTTTCCGTAGCTGTTCACACACACGGATAAATGATCATTATGCGGTCGGATGGTTAGATAGGAAATATTCAACCACGTCTATTCTATAAATCCTCTATAGGCATTTATTAAGAATTTCTCTGTTCTTAACCCAGACTATTGCAACAGGGGAGGAAAGGTAATATTAATTATTAATGTTTTAACTTCATAAGTGCATCTTAATTGTATCCTTTTACCCCCTTACTACACTATCTATTATCTATTTATGTATCTATCATCATCTATTTATCTATCTATCTGCACCGCGAGACATCGACAAGAATATTAGTTTTAAACATGATTTTGTTATGTTTACCGTATTATTTATGAGGATGAATTACATAACATGCTAATATAATTAGCCTACATAATATATTTGAGTGTTCTTTTTGCAAATATGTGCAATATTTGCATTTACGTTACAATCTTGTTTTATATTGTTTTTATTTTTCTGCAGGCTGTTAATTGTAAGCATGGCTTTGTGACATCTTCATATTATTAAAGAGTGGCAGTATTTCAATTTTGGTTATACAACGCTCTGCAGTTTCAGCTGGATCTACAGTAGCCTACGTGCTTCATCCATCTTCCGACGGTGTCGCCATTTCTCATTTCACCCATTTCTGTGCGTACGCCTAGGTCAGAGTTGCCGTGAAGGACCGCACATTTTCCCAAGTTTGCTTTTTATAAATCCCAATTATTGCGTAGAGAGCTGCGTATGTCTTCTTTTGTGGGTATGCCACATTTACAAATGAGGCCCCAGGTTTCCATCGCCTCATTAGTATGTGTATTTGGACTCACTCTTGATCCTTGTCATTCATTGTAAATATGTTGTGTGTGCTTTATATCATGTGTTATTCTTTACTTTCCTATGTTAAACTTCCAGATTTTCCTGTGAGTGTCAGTCTCATTTTGTTATAATGTAGGTTGGTTTCAACCTATGGAGGACTGAAAGTGCCACAATTAAATAAATATACCATTAAATAATTCCTTAAATGTGTCATTGTAATGAAAAGGTCAGGAAGGTTCTTATAATTCATATTTGTTTAATGTTCCAACAACTAGCAACAGCTAGAGAGAAGACGTCAGGCAGGCAGGAATCTGGTACACTGTACGGGCAGTCTCACAGGCAGGGTTCTGGTACACAATTCTGGCAGTCACACAAGCAGGGGTCTGGTAAACGATACAGGTAATCACACAGGCAAAGAGACGATACACGATACAGTTACTCAGGGCAGGCAGCAGGTCATACACGGGAGGTCTTCAGTGGGGAGCTGGCAGGCTTAAGCGTAATCGGGGAGAGAGCAGGAGTCCGTACACAGAAGAGCAATATCCAGGCAGTCAATCAATACCTCCCGATTAGTGAGAGGAACAGAGGTGCTTATATACTGTCTGGAATGCTCGCAGGTGTTTAGTATTCTGGTGATTGCGACCAGGCTATTGGGATGTGTTTCTGTGTGTTGGGTTCATCTGCTATACCATCCTGTGAGGATGCATGTGTGTCCAATAAGGAACTCAGCGACGTTACAGTCATTTAATTAATTTGAATCAGAATTAAATACAAATGTGTTATTAAAAGATTAATTAATTAATTCAAATACTGATTCATTTTATGTAAAATACACATATAATTATTTCACTATTTACATTTAAAATACATGGTCCTGCATTGCAGTGCTTCATGAATGACTTAAAACTGTCAAACTGACCCATCAAAAGTTGGTAGGTGGAACATAACGCCTGATTGGTTACCCTGTGCATCAAGCCAAGACAAATCAATTCCAGATAATGGATTGATGCAGAGCTACTGAACACATTCTAATACACTGGGTGGCGCTATTCATCCTACATTGGTTTAGATACTCTGTTAAACAGAACTTTCATTGCAACAGCTAAAAATCAAGGAGAACTCGGTCCTGCGAGCCCCAATGTTGAGACGCCGTGCAAGGTGCAGGATAAAATGTCTAAAAGTTGCATGGAGCTAGTGATGTGCACTCAACACTCAAGTGTTGAAACTGTCTTGATGTTTTCGACACATCACTGCATCGGAACAACGTATCGAGACGTGTTTCAAAAACACTTCTGGTGAAATGACAAAGTGTGTCGAAAACACTTTGTCATGTGACATTGAACGGTACCGGTGTTTAACTTGTCAAAAGACACTGATGTATCGGGTATAAAATGATGCAACAAAAACATTTTGAATGCATGAGAGTATTGAAAAATTGAGCCATCAAACACAAGACGGACCAACGACATCATATGTTTAGATGCATTTTTGAGATACATGTCTGCCACTTACCTACTTTAAATCTACACATAGTGTAACAGATTGCCTAAACTGTCCTAGATATTTTTGTGGTTTGTGATGCCGGACGTGGATTGGGATGATTATGTGAATTGTTTTACTAATACAATAGTTTTATTAATACATTAATTTCTGCTGATATTATTTTATGAACATTTAATGACATGACAGTGTAGTTTTGTCTTGTTTACATCCTCAATCTAAAACCAAGTTTAAATTCTAATTCAATCAATTCCCATGGCACAGATTAATCTAATATAACATTCTGGATTTCGTTGTGAAAACAGCAAAACCATTGTTTAAAATGAGCCTTAAATAATTTAGCTAAGTAATGCTGTCAAGATAATTATTATAAGGACTATAGTGGTGTCTTTGAATGGGGTTTCTATGGGGAACAAGGGAGGAGAATTCACTCGAGCTTCATCTAAATACACATGCAACAAACCTGACAACAATTTCTGGTGACTAGAAATGGCCAGCAAGTAGATAATGGGTGAATCCCATTTCTCTGTCTTACCCCTTCCCCTTACCCCTTCCCCTTGTCTTACCCCTAGCCCTTACCCCTCGAAACCGAGTGGTAAGGGATAGGGTTGAAAACATACCCCTATGAAATGAGACACCACTTGGTTACAGTTACGTTATCATACATCTTCGCTAGCTGGCTGATACATCTCCAGAGGAGACAAGTGTTGCTCACAAACTTAAAGATATCAAACGAAATCCGCTGCTAATCTAGTTTAGTTAAAACTATAGACATGCATGGTGTCCATTCAAGGCTAGTCATTGAAATGCGGGAATGTTGTTCACATCAGCAATGTAACGAAACTAGCGATTTAAAAAAAAGTTTCAATTAAGAACATGGTTGCAAATATATATCCACGGGACTGTGTAGAGCACAAAACAAGTCTGTCGTAATTTTTAAGTCTATCATTCATTTATTGGACTCTCTTTATGATCTGGCTAGCATTGTTGCCGGTTGCGCAGTGTATTCTGGGTACCCCTTGGTTTCAAGTAAGCTCTCGAAAATGCTTAGTTTTAAGGGGTATGCACCCCTTCCCCTTAGCCCTACCCCTAGATCAAAATGAGAATTGGGATAGCCCTTACTCTCACATGAACGCGCAAAACTAA
>JACXGM010018691.1:0-18863 GCA_016801145.1 Umbra pygmaea | reverse complement strand
ACCCTCTTGCTTGAGGGTGTCAATGATGGCCTTCTGGACAGCAGTCAGGTCGGCAGTCTTACCAATGATTGCGGTTTTGAGTAATGAAACAGGCTGGGAGTTTTTAAAAGCCTCAGGAATCTTTTGCAGGTGTTTAGAGTTAATTAGTTGATTCAGATGATTAGGTTAATAGCTCGTTTAGAGACCCTTTTCATGATATACTAATTCTTTGAGATAGGAATTTTGGGTTTTTATGATCTGTATGCCAAAATCATCAGTATTAAAACATTAAATGACCTGAAATATTTCAGTTGGTGTGCAATGAATCTAAAATATCTGAAAGTTTAATTTTTATCATTACATTATGGAAAATAATGAACTTTATCACAATATGCTAATTTTTTGAGAAGGACCTGTAGACAAAGCAGCAGTGGCCTCAGTCAGCCGGCGGCGAAATCACATGAATCGTCACCCGCTGATCTCAGCCAATTGATAAGCATTTTCTGTCTTCGGCCTCAAACCTGCACAGGAAGAGTGGAGGGAGAGAAAAACCTGCACTGCCATGGACCTCTACCACCGTTAAAGCAAACCCAGGACCAAACGGAGCTCATGACACAAAGCACTTCATTGCTACCCTGCACATCCAAGCACCTGACCCGGAAATGTTGCTTCATTCAGAATGTGGGAATAGGGCCGTACTTATATACTGCTGCCCTAGTGGTCAACAGGTGCAATATATTACAGTAAGACATCCTTATTTCTATACTGCTACAAAAGGAAAGACTTAGAATAAGTAATGTATACACAGTGGGGAGAACAACAGGCAGCAAACTGATTAAACAGAGATTAAACAGACCAGCAGGGATGTGTGCTTTAGAACTGCATGTTTTTTTTGGTTGGATTCTGTCAATAAAAAATGCACAATGAAAACAGTCCAAGAGCTTTGCTCATTAATTCATGCAGGATAGTTATGAAACTCAGCATTAGTAACTATAATAAAGTGTATACAGAAACATAATAATGGACCGTTCGGTATATATTTAGTGGACCACCGGAGAAAAATAGGGGAGGGTCATGTCTTTGTATTGTTTGTTTAGGGGAGGGTCACCCAATGTTTTTTTAGTCTGGAGGGGTCACCCAACTTTTGTATTCATGAAAACAGCAAAATTTCTAAGTGGCTTGTTTGGTGCATATTTTTTCATGTCCTGTAGCTCACATTCTTGGCCCCCTATCGCTAGCAGATGGGTCTGACCCAGGCGTGTCACCAGACTTTACAAACTCCCGGGGCTCAGAAAGATGACCCGGGACTGAGGGGATTGGGTGGTGTGTTCACTACCTATAATTAGTTAAGATAATGTTAAGATTCATTGATGGATATGGACAATCTCTCCTGCTAGCGTGCAATCAAAACAGCACATGCAGAAGTCTACATTCACAAAGCACTGTATACTCGCCTTGCAAATGTTGATTGCATCGCTGTGTTTGTCAGCTTGCAGAACACTCAGGGTTGACAAAAAACAACCGTGGCTACAGCCCCGAAAGCCCGGGTCTGTTGGCGCCCCTGACCCAAGAAATATTGCACAAGATATATTTATTGCCGCTCCAAAATTACAAGAATTCCAAAGAGTGTTGGAAGAGTTGCTGGTACCCTATGAAGTCAAGCCATGTGGTGTCTTGGATATGGATTTTGCCTTTGATTTGCATCATTTTTCGAAAACCATCAAAAAAGAATGGTTCCGAGACTGCATACTGACTCCCGAATATGGGATACCAGTTTTAATTTAGACGAAACAGGCAAGCAGTGGATTATATTGGATAACGGGTAAGTGTGCATTTAGTTTTCATGCCCATTGTGTTTCCACAACAATTTCAGTGAGTAAATCTACTGAAATGGCCACCATCTTGGTGGAGTGTGATGTGTAAGATGCGAAAACAGAGGTTAAGTCATGTATGTCATGATTGTAAAAATCCAGTGGCTATCTGTACATCTTTGCCAAGCACAAACCAGTACAGAAGGCATCAATAAATTGTTGAGGAGGGTCATGCCTTTTTTCCCAATCATTTTGGAGGGTCATAGAAAAATATATTGCTGGGAGAGTCAAGTCTATTTTCACTAAAGATCCCCAAATCCCTCCACTAGCCCCTTAAATAAGAAATGAAGAGTCCCTAATAATTTGTATTTCACTTCTCAGAAGTCAATCAACGTTTGCCTCAAGATTAGTCTACTTGCTACGATGACAGCGGCAAATCAAGACAATTGGTCTGGAATATGTGTTGCAGGACTTATGTGCTTTTACCGTACATGACAGCTTATATCGGTGAGCAAAAAAATTTGTGAGGAAGAATAGGTAACTTGATTGAACTCTCATTGCTTTTATTAGAATGTTTAAAGTGCCGACGGCAAACAGTGATGGAAAAAGACAAATCATGTGCAATAGCTAACCGATCTGGCCAAACTTTTTCCCGGAACAAAATGCACCAGCTCTGAGAGGATACAAACATCATGGTCACAAACTACAATGTTCATGTCAATATTTTGCTTATTAAAATGTCTAAAATAATATGTCTAATACGTTGATTTGCCCTAGGACTTCTGGCATTATAGTGGTCATTTTCTAATGGAAACACATCCGTTGCCAAATATTTATATGGAGCATTTGTCAAAATACAATCAATTATGGTGGAATTTCATAATATAGTATTTACAAACATTACCATTTATGTCATATACCATGGTATTCATGCTAATGCTTCAGAGTACAACCAAGTGTACATTTCAAAGTTGACTTGGTCTCTTCTGTATCAGGCTGCTCTTGAAATAGATATATTTCTGAAAGAGCCTTGAGACAGGCGTGATAGCTAGAATTAGATACAAACCTTTAAATACAAGCATTATTTTTAATAGACAAATATTACTTGTGACACTGTGGCAATATTGCACTCAGGTTTAGTAACTACACAATGGCCAAAAGATGAGTGATTATTCGCGCCGTTGCCTAACAATGACATCCCAAGGAGCCTACTGCTGACTGCTAATGAGGCAGATACAACATATATTGCTATCTAGATATGAAAGGGAGAAAATGATATAGCTAGCTCAGTTATCTAGTTGGCAATTAAGCATAGCATGGAACATTACAATCAGTCCACCCTAAATTGATAGAGAGCTATACCACATTGTTGGTTAAAGTTGGTACAGATTGAGCAATATTTTTTTTTCAAATGAACATTTTGATTTCCTGTTGCCTATCGAAGCCCATGTATCAAGGTTTGTATTCACTTGTGTATGAAATTTGCACTCCCTACAACCATACATCTCAGGAATTCTCCCGAATTACATTCTCAGGGATCTAATTTCAAAACAAAAATTACGTTAAAGGCCAACATACTTCTATTTTACTATTATGATATATTAGTTATTCTATTATATTGCACCTTCATGTGTCATTGCAGTGGATTCATGCGACCATGGAACATTCCAGACATGCCATACATTTCATAGTGATTCAAATTACATTAAAACATTCATGGGTAAGGTTAGGGTAAAGGTAAGACATGATGTTATTGAGGTTAAGTTTAGAATGAAGGTTAGGATTAACATTACATAAACAAACAATCGTCTGTCTACAAAAACACATATGCATTGTGCTGGGATAGAGAAAACACAAAAAAGAACACCAGGGTGGGAGTCAGTTGCTCACACACACACCCACCCACCATCCCTGACCCTAACGCTCGCAAACATTATTTAACACTGACTACAGTCATGATCAGTGACAGTGCTTCCTCGATTCATATTTCACATAATTGGGTTTTGCCATTACATTTCTTACAAACATAATTCCTGAGATGACGTAGAGAATAATAAAATAAATAATAATTTAAAATAGCGTTTTATTATTATTATTATTACTATTATTATTATTACTTTTGTCATTACTATTTTAAAATTCTTATATTGTTGTAATTCTTGTTTTTAAGCCCACTGCATAGAATCGCCGAGCCATGTCAAAAAGAATTTCTCTGCATAGGATGATGTATGTTATTCAATGCATATGATAAATAAACCACTTTGACTTTGACTTGAGATGTAGAGATGACGAATAACACATAAAATATATACCTATATATTATGTAGTTCTGAAAGCTAAGTGTATTTTGCAGCTTTGCAAAGTTTTTCGGCAAAGGTAAAAGGATACATGAAAATGCACAATACTGTTAGATTTACCTACTGGGTACTGTACATGGAGTGACCAAATGTTTTCACCACACAGAATGAAATTAGCAACCTTAAAATAAATTGCCAGATACAGTGAGGTATAATGGTTTTTTTTGCTAAATGGATAAGACAATGTCACTGTTGTCTTAATAAGATAATAGCTAGCAGCTGGATACTTTTAATCTTTCAGTTTATGAGATATTGCAGTGGAAAACATGAAGGAAAACCTTCAGAATGATTTGGAGAGCTGCTCATATTTCCTCAGGGCTTGTTACTTCTATCTTTTGATGAACATGGCGATGAAAGCTGCACTATGCTCTGCTCAAAGGTATTGCACTATATTATGTTATAGAGTGCCATATAGACTGCTGCCTATCAACACCTAAATGACAACATGTGATTGGACCACTATTTACCATCGAAATGAAAAGCTGTGATTGGACTTCTGCCTATCTCCAGTCTAAATGAAAAGCTGTGATTGGACTGCTTCCTATCTGGTGTCTAAATGAAAAGCTGTGATTGGGCCACTGCCAATCTACGTCTAAATGAAAAGAAGTGATTGGACCCATAGCAGAGAGAACAAGAAAGATGGAATAAGAGAAATGGCGGGATGGAAAGAAAAAGCGATGGAATATCTCCCAAGCTAAAGTTTGGAAGAGGAACTTGTGGCTTTGGAACTGCTGAACTTCCCTGAACTAATGAGAGGACGGTCATAGCAGGGGACAGCTAATATGAAGAGATCAAACTAGAAGCGAGTTCCTCTGAACATCACACTGTGTTTCGATCACTAAGATAGACCACCCACCAAGAAACACATACGCCCTGATTCAAAACATAGAGGCAGTTATATCACCCACTATATCTCGATAAAGCACACGGATGGACATGCATCCGGAAAGATTAAATAGAAATGTTGCTTTGAAATGTGGCGGCGTCATATGTAGAAATGTCACTTTTTTAAATAGGCAATTTATTAGGGTGTTATGACAACCCAGAGGTAAAAACGTATTCTAACAGTGGAAAATGCTCGATGTGTGAATGATATAGATGACTTTTTAGACAGGTAACAAGTGGGTGGGGGACTGTTTTGGCGTAATAGCAAATGTCAGAGCTAACACTAATGGTCTTGTTAGTGACAGCAGTTGGAACCATGGTCTCTGTCTCTTCCCTGTACACTCCTGCTGAATCCAAAATGATGAGCAGAGCACATTAATGTCTTTCTCTTTGTTTTTAAACCAGCTGTCTATAACAAAATAAATGAGACAATTTGAGTGAACAGTTCAAAGTTTAGTTGAGGAAAAGGACAACGCATATACCAGTACACACCGACAGACACACACAAACAGATACAAATAGACAAATCTAGGCATAAACTATACGCAACAGCATCCTAAGGGAGCCTTGTCAAATAAACAATGAGACACGATTAGATTAGATCACGTTGTTATTTGAAACAAGCCATTAGGGACACACGCTGGAAACAACCACACACAGTCTTCATGCTACTATGCATCATTTAATTTGGTTATAGATCTGTTAAGATGTTGACACCCCCTGTCGGTTTGAGCAGAGGAAGTGTCAAGAGCCAATGCACACCTTTGTTATCGATGTATCCTCCCTCCATCTGTAACACAACAGGGTTTTCAGGGTTACCTAGAAAAAACACACACACACACAGTCAGACAGCCAAAAAGACAGATAAACACGGACACATAAACGCACACGTCCAAACGCATTTTTAATAATTTATGACACACCAACATGCAGCATTAAAACAGGTCCCTCTGTCAAAGGTTTATAAATGTGGGTTGTTGTTGAGCCTTGCTTTCTCCCCTCAGCACCTAACAGGTCAATAAGGTGCCATGTCTAATGGTGTACAAATAGTTTTGAGAGACATCCAGTAATTCTATTAACTCGAGATGAACAATACAATATGGTTTAGTGCTTGTGGCTTCCTAGCATGCTAACATTTTACTGTGTTGGTGAAACCTGTTACTTTGCCTTAAAGTAATAAATCAACACAGAAACCAAAGTCATGATACTTTTATCAATTTGGAAAAAGACTGTGTCCTATTACTGGGTAAAACATCAATATTTGTTCAACATGATTTAGTTTCAAAGTGGTTCTTCTGTGAAATACAAAATCACGAGTTAACATGTCAGAAAGCTGAAACAAAGTTTTCAAGGATGGTTTCACATTCAATTGTGGTTTCATGCCACATTGATCACATTCAAGTACTTTATATATTGGCCATATTTCTGCTAATGCCTTGTTTGTACAAGATGATCTTCAGGTTCGTGGGGAGCAGAGGGTGGTGTTTTTTAGACATGCTTCCCTCTGTTAAACCCTGTGATTTCCTGTCCTGTCCTGGACCCAAACTCCAGCCAAGCATTGGAGACTTCCATACATTGTTGGTTAATCTCTACTGCACTACTGTACCATACGACTGGAGATTCCAAGGTAAATGTTAGACTTTTAGAGCTAAATGTTGCTGCACAGCCACACACTCAGTCAGCGCTCAAATGCTAGAGCAATTAGAACCTCTCTGTGGCGGCTGCTGGTCTTTCAAAGAGGGGAAGCTCATTTTCGGCCTACATCATAAAAATATTCCATTTATTTATTATTAATACGTAAATTCTGCCCTACATTCATTTTCAAGAAAATGCTCTGTGACCCTGTCATACCAATAAGGCGTCTTTTCCAGTGACTTGACCAGTGTCCTCTCAATGGCCATCAGAGTTAGGCTGCTTAAACTGCCTTGGCACATTGTATTAGGTTACGTGTAGGACTTGAGCCGTTTAAACAGGAAAAGCTCCTTTCTACACCTGAAGATGTAGCTCCAATTGTTGCCACTAATGAGAACAGCTTATAAAGCTGAGGCATTGCACTGTCCAACTCCATGTCTTTAAGGAATACCAAGTAATCACACAGCTTTCCCCTGTTTACAGGACTTGAAGTTTAGACCTCAGTCTCCCTGAATCAAAGTGGATGTGGTGTATAATTGTATGAAATTGGCTAGCAATTTTGCCAAGAAAATTCCAAGAAATAGGATTCAGCAGTTTGTCTTCTACACTTGCAAAATCCATGATGGGAATGAGCTTCAATAGCTTTGGCAACTTTTTATAGTACAAAAACGCTGTCAATCAAAAGGAGATGCAGTATTTCGACTGACCCTCCAATCTTCACGCAGAAGCCCGGAGTCCCGGCCAGGCCACTCCTCCATTCACCAACAGAGACACTGAGCATCCGTGACGTGACATAATTGCAGCATTTATCCAATGACCATCTAGTTTTAAAGCACTGAAAAAACTGTTCAATGCAGCCCCGTTGAAGTACATGGACGCCAGGCTTCACCGGGGAAATGTACTGTGATGCTACGGGAATGTATGAGAATGAAATCAAGTCAGTCGACCTGCTATATGTAGCTTGTCTTCAAGATGAACGTGTTTTACTGTGTTTTTTGTCAATAAAATGTTAGCACAATAGTACATTTTTGACCATTAATCTTTTGATATTTTAGGGGAAGCCGAGCTTCCCTTGCAGTCTTATAAAGAATTTGTACTTGCTCTAGGAAGTAGCAATTAACATCCAAATTCTGGTTTGCGATACTAACAGAGGAATCGCTTGCTAATAATGCTGGGTGATCCACAAAACACAGCATGAGTTGAGTTAGCGATCTGAGGTAAACTGGAACGCCGAGTGAGTGCAAGACCTGTAGTCAGTGCGGTGTGCACTGGACTTAAAGTCATGTCCAGGTCCTATCGGTTACTGGAATTTTGTAATTTTGAGGACCAGTGGTGGTTAAAGGCCTAACTCTAATCCCATACATTCCCTGTACACGCTCCTTGCTTGTGGGTTGTTTCCAGCTGTTGGTTGGCTTTGTACAGCCAAGTTGGGGCAAAACAGTGCCCAAACAGTGGCTTGCTTGTCCCCTCCACCAGGGGACTAGTGGCATCCTGGGCAGTTTTTAATTGATTTGGTGTGGCAGACATGTGCACTGTGGCAGATTTTGCCTCACATCAGTTGTTTGTTAGATGTTATCGCTGTGGTGTTACATCTCATAGCATGGCACACAGTTGGCTTTGTAGGTACAGGAATGTAGACAGCCTATGTGTCTGTGTTGCCTTGGGCCTTCTGAAGCTTAGTGCAGTGATTGTATTATCCCTACATCATGCAGCATGTGACCAACTCAAAGGGAATTTATTTTTAGTATTTTTGTTTTTATTGAGGCAATACAAGGAAATACATGATTTCTTTCTCCTATTTTCCCACTTTGCAAACAACCTGTCCACCCAACGTTTGGATTATAAATGTAAACTTGCTTTCCAGAGAAAGGGAATGAGGGTCAATATTCTAAGGAATTTACATACAGCTCAGGTTGGTATAGTGTAGGAGGAAGGCTTCATGGCTAACTCAACAACTGCTTGGCCTGCATTTGATATTAGTCTCGACAGATCTCTTCAACACATGTTGTTGCTATGTTATTATAACTAGGAAAATGTCAGAATGTATACTGTTGTCATACAACTGTATAACTTAAGGATCTATATGAGAGTAATGTGTGGATTACCTCACCAGTGGCAGCATTACAATGAATCGCAGAGGTCAGCCCAGTCCAGAGCACTTTGTTTTTCCATGCAGCCTGATGTCAGTCCAGTGCTGCTAGAGATGCCGGATATCAAAAGACTTTAAAAGATGTTAAAGGAAATGTTAAAGGAAATGTTCCATCATTGCTAACTTCACACACCAACACATATGCAGATCTGTGCGTGTCAACCTCCCCTCACTTCCAGCTAATAATCAGATTCAGTAGGATTTACATGCTTTATACTGTAGTTTAGAACAGATTTAGCAAAAATCAAACTGCAATTTATTTTGCCCGGTGAGGTAAAACGACCAACGTCATAAAAATGTCTTGAATTACACTTTGTATTTGCAGCATACAAAGTCTCCTTTTCAGTCTCTGAGAAGAGAGGCTGTGTTCATTGAGGCAACACGTCAACTAATAAACCTGCCCATAGACTCAGACTGGGAGGCTCAAGTGCCATTAGAAAAGGCAGAGAGCTGTGGCTGAGTCGCCTAAGAGGCTTCCAGCTTCAACATAATCCCTGCTAAGAGCCCACACACTGGGGGAAACAAATGGGACAAATGTACACACACAAACACACCCACACCCGGACGTAGACAAACACATATTTGAACATGAACATTTCCCACGCGATCATCAAATCTGCATACAAATTATACCCTTATCATAAATCATGCTCAGACTCCTCCTCCATCCATCCATTCCTTCTTGCAGTTCTTTATTGAGGTAGTGTTAGTGGTGTGTTTGGCTGGTTCCTCATTGCTGTTATTTATTGAGGTAGTGTGTTAGGCTGGTTTCTCATTGCTGTTATTTATTGAGGTAGTGTGTTAGGCTGGTTTCTCATTGCTGTTATTTATTGAGGTAGTGTTAGTGATGTGTTCGGCTGGTTTCTCATTGCTGCTATTAATTGAGGTAGTGGTAGTGATGTGTTCTCATTGCTGTTATTTATTGAGGTAGTGTTAGTGATGTGTTCGGATGGTTTCCCGTTGCTGTTATATATTGAGATAGTGTTAGTGATGTGTTCTCATTGCTGTTATTTATTGAGGTAGTTTTAGTGATGTGTTAGGCTGGGCCTCCCCACAGTCACAGTCTCTGCCTGAAATGAAACAGGTAATTGGAATTGGGGCCTGCTGGCTCTATGGCAGTAGTGGATTTGGTGTGTGTGATTAAACACTTTCTAATTACCTCATCCCTCTGCCTCCATCTATGGTGTCTCGCTCGCTATGTTATCTATGGCTTGTCTCGCTCTCTCTCCCTCCATCTTGGGATGAACAGCCTAAGATCCACCGCCATCTCAATAGACAAATTGTAATGAGATGCAGCGGTCTCCTGTGCTGTCACTTCTTCTTAGACAAGCAGATGTTGCATAGGTATCTACGCCTCACCTCCCTGCTTCTCTTCGGTCCCTCCCTCTCTAGGCAGCTGCTACTCATCCTCATTCAGCCATCTCAATGTCTGTCATATATATATATATTTTTTTTTTTGAAGTATCAACAAGGTCAACTCAGCAGCCATTAAAGCTTCACATAGTGTATGCGCCTCCCTTTTTCTCCGCTAATCTCCCTCTCCCACTGACTTTCTCCTTCTGCATTGGGCTCCCAGTGTGAAGTTCCTTTGAAATGCTATCTAATTAGTGGTTAGCACGTACTGCGGGTTAAATTAAATTGCTAAGATACAAGAAGGTTGAGGTCAATAGCTCCGTAAAGACCGTCAGCACAGATAATTGGAGTTTTTCTTTTGCCGCTAAATATCCCTGATCAAAATGCCAGTGGATTGCACGACAGAGACTGTCAGGTAGAGGCTAGGAGAGCAAGCGAAACAGCACTGTTCTGAAATATGACTTCAGTTTGTATAGATAAAGGGGAAGCATAATTAGGAGAATAGAAGAAATCACTTTCATGTCCTTTCTCTTTAAAATTGTGCTAGATTGGGTCAACTAAAAGCTCTCACTAAAGAAAAATAACTTGCATGAGAGACAGAAAGAGACAGAGTTATGGATTAATGTGTGTGTGAGAGAGAGACCCATCCAAATGATAAGAATACAAAATGAAATCTACCAGAAAACAAAGCAAATAATGATGATACCTTGCCCCAAATAGAAAGTACACATTGGCAAAATACCTGACCACTGTATCAGGCCCAAGATTGAGAAAAAATATGACTATGTACAGACTTTGTGAGTCCTCTACCACTTGTGTAATATGAGACAACGGCTTTAATTTTAGGGTATATCCATACATATTGGATGAACCATTCAGAAATCATAGAACCTATTGTACCCAGTCCCCCACATTTTGGGCACCAAAAAAACATTGCATGAGGAAAAAATGGTTGATATTTTTTGCATATCCCTTTACCTACAATAACTCCTTAAAGTCTGTGATGCATTGACATTACCGGCCCCTACCTTGTCTGTAGGCCCCTACCTTGTCTGTTTTTAAGTCTTTATTAAAAACCCACCTGTTCTCTTTAGCTTACTAACCTTCATCTCTGGCTGATTTTATTTTTAGCCTACGTTTTATACTTCCATACTTGTGTTACTGTGTGTTGTTATATAGGTATTTTTTTTATTACTTTCTTTTTAGATTTATTTTCTGTAAAGCACTTTGGTCAGCCTAGTGGCTGTTGTAAATTGTGCTATATAAATAAAATGACCTTGACCTTACCAGACACTGGGTATCTTCCCTGGTGATGCTCTGCCAGGCCTACACTGCAGCTGTCTTCAGTTCCTGCTTGCATCTGAGACTCAGTCTCCTTTTCAGCATGTAAAATTCACATTAAATTGAATTCAGATCTAGTGATGGTCAATGTCCAATGAAATAAATTGTTCACTGTACATGATTTAACTTATTCCACATTGTTAATCTCACACATGACTATTTGTACAATTTTGGAATTCAATGGAAATTGAACAGTAAAAGTGCCTTTATCTTTTAAAAGTTGTGTAATGGAGAATGAGAGAGAGTTTCTATATATTTTTTCTTTTCAGATTTAATGTATATCGAAGTACTAAATGTAAAGCATCCCCATTCTAATGTTTCTGATGTCATGTTGATCCTAGGAGGACCAAAATCCTTGGAACATACCTCAGGACACAGTACCCTGATGAGTCCTTCCTGTCTCTATCCTGTGACCACCTTTTTGTGCTGGTGCCTCTGTCACTGCTGTTGGTGTGCCTCTGCCTGGCAACTCCAGCTGCACCATTCCAGAGTGCATCATGCTGTCCCTGGCAACTCCAGCTGCACCATTCCACAGTGCATCATGCTGTCCCTGGCAACTCCAGCTGCACCATTCCACAGTGCATCATGCTGTCCCTGGCAACTCCAGCTGCACCATTCCACAGTGCATCATGCTGTCCCTCCCCAAGCCCACCAAATTATGTTGATGCTACACAAAGACTGTGGTCACAGCCCACACATTCCTATGACTGTTTACGGCCACCAATTGAACACTGATAAACAATGTAGCCTTAATACAATAGGTCATGTACCTTCAGATTCCCCAGCTGGTACACTCTAAAAATAGGGTTCCGGCAAAACATTGGACAAAAACCTTCTAATAAGGACTTGACAGACCTATGGACTAAATAGCAGATGTCATATGCAGTGTGCAGTTCTTGAAAATTATTTGGATGCTAATCAGGTAGGCTTGCACCATGTTAGTCAATGCATAAAAGGAAATTAAGAGAAGAAAGAATGTTTAGGTCAGATTTTGTAGGCTCTGCCCAGAGGATCATTTCCATTTAGATTGTATTTTTACATGGATTTTAATATTTTTAATTTTATTTCACTTTTATTTACAAAGGTGGGCCGATTGAAACTAGATTTTCATTTGCAACGGTGACCTGGCCAATATAAAGTGCAAGGTGCAAGACGACATGCTTAATGAAGTATACACAAAAATACAAAATACACATTGTAAACACTCAGAGTGTATGATAGGAAGTGTATGTACATTTTGTGCAAATTAGTTCTAAATTAGAGAGGTGGATCAGTTGGTATACGATGTGAAAGGGCAATAAGAATGTAATAGATATCCCTTGAGCATAACTGTGTATTTCTGCAAAAAAATTTAAAGTAATTTAAAGTAATAACTGATTAGTGCAGATTAAAATGTGAAAATATGCCATGTACAATGTGGAATTTCATTTTATTTCCTTTCTTTAGAAATGTCATTTTCTTAGACAATAGAGGATGGAGTGAAGTTCCTTGATGAGAACGGTCTGAATGAATGGAGCAAACTTTGAGTTCAACATGCCTTGGATTTCTTTTCATTAGCTGGCTTCACTAAACCTAACAACTGCAATCTAGATAAGAGATGACCTGATGGTGGTTATCAATTTATTACATTGACCCAGGATTTTCAAATTTAGCGACAAGCGCATTCACATAAAAGAGGCGGTTTATGCACCATATGACAAATCGCAGACATGGACAAGTCTATGTGAGACGCATATATTATAGACTAAAAATGTGTTAGTACATGTTCATCTCGAAGATGAGTTCAAAATCAACTACATATAGCAGGATGACTGACTCAATTTCCTTCTCATACATTCCCGTAGATTCACGGTGCATTTCCCTATTGAAGCCTGGTGTCCATGGACTTCAATGGAGCTGCATTTAACAGTTTTTTTCAGTGCTTCGAAACTAGACAGTCATTGGATAAATGCTGCGATTATGTCCCACCCACGGACGCTCAGTGTCTCTAAGGGGGAATGGAGGAGTGGGCTGGCCTGGACTTCTGCGTGATGATTGGAGGGTCTGTTGAAAGACTGTATCTCCTCTTGTGGCCGTGGAGCGGTGGAGACCTTTCCTACCCGACATATCGGCATCTGAACCTGGGCTATCAGGGTCCTGCCAGGACATCGAGAGGTCCCAATGGCTTTCCAATAGGTCCTCAAATAAGGAGATCTGGTGAGCAGCTGCTTTAACAGGAAGGTTTCAGCCTCCGTCTGGAGTGAACCAAAACCGGCCCTCCAGGCAAAGAACTGGCTAACCAATTCTGGACGGTCACCAATGGCTTGGCCGCCTTGGGTCATCCACTCCCTATAGTCCTCATCCACTTTTGGGTCTTTCCGTAACACGATGACGGCAAAGTCCCTCTTGAAACTGAGGCTGGTATCTATCTTGGAACATGGACTAGTAGCCTCCTTGGAATTGGGGCTGTTAGCATTCTTGTAACCGGGGCAGGTAGCAGCACTCTGGGGACTCTGGGGGGCCATATTGGAACTCTGGGCGGCCATCTTTGACTCAGGGCTGGTAGCCATCTTGTAACTCTGGATGGCCTTCTTGGGACTGGGATCCACCATCTTGGACCAGGAACTGGGAGCCCTCTTAGGGGCCTCAAAAGGGGCAGGTGTCTCAAAGACACAACGGGGAAGTATGTAGTCCCCATCTACAGCTTCCCTGATTACAAAGTCCTCATAGGAGGCTTCGTAGAGATCCCACATAGGATCCTCCTGGTCCCAGTCACCGAAAACTGGCTCACTCCCAGCCATTGTAGATTTATGGCGAGGTATTCTGTAATGACACACTCCAAATGTAAAAGAGAACAATGTTTATTGTTTTTAAACAGGTATGAATGTCCAGGGAATAAGGCACAGAATAATCCAAAAACAAGGCAGAGGTCAGACCGGAATAGCAAACAGCAAATATATGGCTAAGGTACAATAGGGAAATCCACAGGCAGAATAATCCAAGAACAAGGCAGAGGTCAGACTGTAACAACAATACATGAATGAATGCTCAGTATTAAGAAAACTGTACTTACAATACCTCGCAAAGAGGCAAGGAGAGGTGTGTGACTTAAATACTGCATGGAGTGAGCAGGTGTGGTGAATTAGGCTAATTATGTCCGGGTATCGGAAATGTAGTTCTTTGGAGACCTGACTTAGGAAGCTGTAGTCCATAGAAAGAAGAACTGGGGAATGGGAATTGTAGTTCTGAGCAACATAAACAAAGGAAGTGGCTGTTTCCAGGGAAGGGGAACTGGGAAACGTTACAGGAAGTGAGTGATGATCCATTTGTTTTGTTTTAGTTTTATTGTCAATTCACTGCATCTCTATTGCTGCCTGTACATGTTTGCTTCGGCAATTTCGGCAACCCAAGCATTCATGGAAATAAATACCTAATGAATTGAAATTAATTGAAAAGAGGTAGAGAAAGGATGTTAGAATGAGGATGGTAGAGAGAGAGGATGTTAGAGGGTGATGGTAGAGTAGAGCCAGTAGAGAGAACAATATGTCAGCCGGTAACACCTCTAAAAGTCACTGAAATGCCAGGTCACATGCTCCACGGTAACAATCAAACTGGTTGGGGTGTGAGAGCGCCTTACATCACACAGAGTTTACAACCTCACATGGGACACACATTCTTCTCCAAACACAGGTGTACTAACACACACCCCAAACAGTGCTGTCAACAACATTCAAATGCCTTTGATTATTCTCTCCTGAGAAGGCAGAGGCGTATTTCTCCAAGATCTTAATAAGCTAAACTAATGATTATAACTGTAATAAAGGCTCTCTCTTTGAAGGTGTGTTTGTTTTGTGTGTGTGTGTGTGTGCCATTGCCTCAAAAATGTATTCTGGCTTCATTAATAATTAAAGTGAAATAAGTTACATATTTAGTACACAGCACATTGCTATTAGGAATCATCCCTCAAAGCCAAATGTAGCAGATGTGGATTTTGTGCTATTCTGTTCTCCACATTGCCGTGATATGCTGTCAATAACAATAGTCCGAGAGCAAGCTAACATGGAGTCTAACCATGAGCCAGATTTTGTTAGCATTTAATGCTAAACCAATAGACAGGAATAGATCCGACCGCACAAAAGGTTTACTGAATAATAAAACAGTATCTACTTTTCTCAGTGCAAACCTCTATCAACCCCATGGCTTCTGCCACTAGAGTACTGTGGCCATTGTTTTGTATTGTATCTCCCTCTCTCATCATGTCTCTCTCACACACACACACACTCAAACACACACACACTTGCTTACCTCATTTTATGAACTCCCTATGGACATCCTCTCAAAGGATATATATCTGTCATTCTTGTGAAAGCGTTTCTCTTTAGCAGCACAAAGGAAAGAGTGGGAGAGGTGAGTTGGTACACAGGAGGCAAGCACAGGTTTACCTCAGTTCATTATACCAGAGAGCTTTTAACAACAATACATTTATTAGAAGGTCTGATATCAGCAGCCAGGGATTAATTAAACAACATCAATGGAACTGAAGGAGAAGGATCCGAGCCACCACACTACCTAATCTCTGAGATGAGTGGAGGACAGGTATATTAGAGAAACCACCCGTCTGAAGTCCTGATATGAGTAACCTGCGAGGTAGAAGTGGTGAACATGGATGCACCTCAGTTCACTTACATGTCCTTTGCAACCAGGAAGTTCTAGAGAAGGTGTATTGTATTCTACGGAACATGTGAATGTGATTTAGTGTACGTCCTCGTATTATTGGCCACTCACTATGATCTGGCACTTCTAGCTGTTGGAGGGCTAAAGTCTCTTCAAGCGAAAAAACAAATGACTTGATATGATATTTTCATCAAACTAAAAAAAATACAAATGATAAAAACCTGTTTTATTTTTGAAATATATGATTCACTCTGTTGAAATCTCTATAAAAAAAAAATTATTTTTAATTTAAAAAATAAAATAAAAAATAAATATATGGTTCATGGATTTTGGTCATCCTGTTCCTTGTTGCATTTCAATTTTTATTAATTGTTAAACGTGCAATATGTAATTTTTGGCCGCCAGGGGGCTCTCAATCAAAACAATAGCAAAAGATGTACTTGGATGACGTCGGGAGGTTGCGTGGGATCATGGGTTTTGTTTTCGTCGTCAATGACAACCTTCCAATCTAGCGTCTCCGGCAGAAAACATTTTCACTGACAAAGTAACATATTGTTAAAAAAATTATAACTTTATTCACGTTATGTTTGGCGGCTCCCTGGAACTTAGAACAACGAGAGCAGTCACAGGTTATATGACGCCATTTACGCGCGACAAAATGAAACGTCCCATGTCTTCGAATTATATTACAAATTTCTCTGGATTTGAAAGTTAGTGGAAACATTTAGGATAATGTAAGTACACAACTAAGAAATACATATATGTATGTATAGTGATGTTTGCTATTAATGCAAAGTATGTATTTTGTTATTGTTTTGATTGATATTACATATTGTACCTTTAAAGCAAATGAGAGGGAGGACATAATTTAGCTTTTCCTGGCCCTGTTGAAAGATAGCAGGACACTGACAAGAGTGGATAGTTTTGTCCACCGCAGCTCCAAATTGTAAATATATTCTTTTATCAGAGAGTTGATTATAACTGGTGAACAGTATTACATATTTACATTTTCAATTGACAGATTAGGCCTATTTTAGGTAACTTTGATTAAGTGTTCTGATAAAAGGAGCATATTATTTTTCAGTTATTAGATGGCTAAGGTTGATGATGACTATTGGTTAGTACATTAATATAGAATAGTATATTCTACATTTAGAATCAAAGCAATATTGAAAGTGAAGCAATAGAGCTGAGTTGATTAGTATCCATTCATATATAAGCCTTTTTAGAAATTATCAGCAATATGGTGAGTTTTTATTCACCATATATGTTTTGGATGCATATGTCAAGAGCATGTTAGAAGGCGATTAACATCTCATCTAATTTGGAGGCAATCTTACCGCATCAAAACACAATACATTAAGTGAACATGTAATGGACCATTACAGACAGTGTCGCTAGATCGCTATAACCTGTAAATGCAGCCAGTTACGTGATCTGATCACAATGTTTAGATAGTCTATTACTGTGTTCAAACAGACAACACATTTTTTTAGATATTATGGTATTGAAAGTGACATCACGTTTTGAAGAGAAGCTTCAGCATCGGTTTTAACGATATTACCTGCATAATACTCTGTGGTACACTGTGGTACACAAACTAATTAAGATTTTTTTTCAATATCATAGCCTAATGTAGAAGTCACTGGGGTTAGAAACAAGAAGTTCCCGGTTTGAATCACGACAAAGCCTATATTTTTTATATTAACAAAAAATCGATATAATGTATCAGACCTTTTTTATATTTACGTTAGGTTAACGATTAATGTCCATTAAAGTACGCTTTGCATCGAAAAATAGATAAGTCAATTGCAGTATGTTTTTCTAACAGACATCAAATAAAAAAAACACACAAATATGTAGAAATTGATTCCACTGTCATCACCAGCAGGTGAAGAGTATTTTTTATTTATAAGAGAAGCTGAAAATCCACACACTCAATATCATTACAAACAATTTTAATAATAAGGTTTTGGTCAGCCAACTGAAAGCTTGTTATTACAATTGTTTTTGTAAGCTGACTCAAAGGTTATTACTAAAACACTCCTTGTCACGTCCAGCCCGGTATGGGCTGTATAAGCCTTGGTTTTCCCCTGTGTGTTGTCTTATTCCGTTGGTTTAGTTGACTTTGTTATTGTCCTCATGTATCCTCACCACTGGTACCTGTATGATGTCATCAGTGTGGGCCCTAGTCACATGTTTCAGTCAACCTATAGATCACGGTGTAGTCATTCCCATGTCCAGGTGTTGTGTATGAGTCTTAATTACTTTTGGTATTTAGTGTGTGTGTGTTTGCTTTCCTCCCGTGTTCGTCAATGTTTCCTGTACGCGTTCCTGTGTTTCCTGTTGATTATATTTAGAAAGCCCCTCGTGGCAGTATTATTTTGTCTTTGAATAAAGTCATTTTGGATTATTGAACCTTCGCGCCTGTCTCTAATCTTGGAACGTGACAGATTGACGAACCGCAACATGAGACAGCGAGGGAGAAACGGCATTGCACGCCATCACGAGA
This sequence comes from Umbra pygmaea, assembly GCA_016801145.1. Lineage (NCBI taxonomy): Eukaryota > Metazoa > Chordata > Actinopteri > Esociformes > Umbridae > Umbra > Umbra pygmaea. Next base: position 191 of record JACXGM010018691.1, on the reverse strand, counting down.
GGGAGAGAGCGGAGACGGCATTCTCTCTGGGGGGAATGTTTTTCGGTGGGGCGCTGGCTGAGTGTTCTCGCTCTGCCCAGGCAGGGAGGAGTGAGCGGCCGGTGGAACGGCTCCGACTAGCCTCCATGTGGGACGTCGATGACTCCGACGAGGAGTACTTCCACATGGAGGCAGAGGAGGTAGACGTCTCG
>JACXGM010018690.1:0-18864 GCA_016801145.1 Umbra pygmaea | reverse complement strand
GGTAGATAAAACTCTTGCTGTATCAGGTCGCAAAACAGCAAAAACGTCATTTTATAAAAAAAGGAACGATTCGAGCGCCGTCTTCTGTTCCTCTTTTAGTAAAAAGCCAAGTCTAACTCGTTCATTGTAGTGGCCAAAGTCGTTTTAAACAACTGGTGTTAATCCATAGCGATCTTACAATGTTTACTAATGACTTCGATGTCGCAGCGCTGTCGTGTCGTCATCTGTTTAACACACCTCTGGCATGCCTATATCAGATAGACCGATGTGATTGGTGCAGCTCGGCTACAAGGGCATAGTTAATGAGCAGAATTACTCGGTGCCAGAGTAACTTGCTGAGCAAATTCAAATTGTGCTCTCGCGAGAACTCTGGATTTCCAGGGTAAGTTGAAGTACCAATTCAATTTTTTTACTTAAGTTGACATACTCAAATTTACTTAAAGTACAAATGTATAAGTATTCCCCTAAAATGCATGGATTCATCTGACCATGGTAAAAATCAGCACCTCAAACAACAATTAAAATGAATACATTTGTCACGGTTTGGTGTGGTGTAGAGAGAGGGAGACCAGAGCAGGCAGTAGATTGTTGTTGCTTGTTTTTAATGGACCATCCGGAAAACATACATGAATTGCAAATGCAGGTGAACAGTTGAAGCGAGTGCACAAAGAGTATACATATATAGCTTAATATGCTCTCACAGTGGCTTAAACTCTGACAGCTAACATGCGATTGAAGAGTGTACGTGTTAAGTTATATGTTATGTTGCTTACAATTATTTGGTTTTCTTTAGATTATACTACTGACTGTTGTATGCCAAAAATGCGCAAGAGTTTATTGTGCGCATGTGCAAAGATAAAACTCGTTACTGCTCCCTCGTGCTCTGATGTTCTGCCGGAGCGTTGAGATGGAAACCAACAAATAAATAATACTGAGAAGTTATATCTGGATTGTTCTTTAATTGATGGATGACAACAACATATTGTACACATACAACATATTGTACACAGACATGGCGGATAGAAATGAAAACTTAACAGGTTATGGGCCCAGGCGCGCCAATGCTACAGGAGGAAAATGGCAGAGGCTAGTCTTCGACGGAGATGAAAATAACTATGAACTATGGGAAGTAAAATTTCTTGGTCATCTGAGAATAATGGGTTTAAAAGAAACAACTGTCTACCGGGGATATAGACAAGGAAACAAATGAGGAATGCTACGCTGAACTAATCCAGTTTCTCGACGACAAAAGCTTGTCACTGGTGATGCGAGAGGCGACTGACGATGGCAGGAAAGCTCTGCAAATACTTCGAAGTCACTACGCCAGTCAGCCTAGAATTATCGCCCTATACACTGAACTAACTTTGTTAAAGAAGGAATCTAACAAGACGATAACAGAGTACATTATCCAAGCTGAGAAAGCGGTGACTTCCCTAAGAAACGCAAAATAAGTAATAAGTGACGGACTAATAATAGCTATGATCCTAAAGGGCCTGCCAGATTCCTACAAACCGTTCGCTATCCATACTACACAGAGCAATGAAGAATTGACTTTCACACAGTTCAAAAGCAAACTAAGAAACTATGAAGAGACAGAAAAATTTGATGATAAATCCAAATCTGACAATGTGATGAAAGTACACATAGCATCCGTGACCTGCTACGGATGTGGAAACCGCGGTCATATTGCACGCGATTGCCGCCAAAAAGGCGTACCTAAGTGGTGCAGTTACCATAGAAGTTCAACACACAGTGATGAGACATGTCGCCGGAGAAAGGACGGGCACAAAGATGAAGCAAAACAGGCTGCAGAAAAACAAGAGGGGCATGAGAAAGAACAAACATTTGTGTTCAAAGTCAGTCAAACATTTCTTCCGGACAATCTTATGAAAAATGGACTAATGGTTGACTGTGGAGCAACATCCCACATCTTAACAGAGAAGAACGATTTCACGACATTTGACGAGAGTTTCGATCCAAAATCACACTACATGGAGCTGGCGGATGGAGCCAGGATGAACAATGGGGCATTAAAGCGGGGCGATGCAGAAGTGTTACTGCTGGACTTGGAAGGGAAATGCGTCAGGATCACCCTAAAGAAGGCCTTGTTTATACCGTCATACCCACAGAGCATCATCTCCGTTCAAGCTGCTACAACAGATGGGGCCAGGGTGATCTTCCAGGAAGGACAGAATGAACTGATAAGCAAGGATGGAGCTGTGTTCCGCATAGAAGAGCATGAGAGACTGTACTGTCTGAAAACGGTAAATAACAACATAAAATGTGTTGAGGCATTAGTTACTGACATGATGTCCAGGGACAAAGTGAGTCTAACTTGTGATGTTAAAACATGGCATGAGGTCATGGGACATTGTAATGTTAGTGATGTTTTGAAATTACCTGAAGTGGTAGAGGGTATGGAAATCACAGGTAATACCAAACTAGACTGTAATGTATGTATTGAGGGAAAGATCATCAACAGCAGAAATAGGAAAACTGACACAAAAGCTGGGGAGGCCTTAGTATTGGTACACACTGACATAGCAGGTCCCATTGAACCAACTTCTCAAGATGGATATAAGTATGCAATTTCATTCCCAGATGATTTTTCAGGGGCAGTATCTTTTTACTTCCTGAAGAACAAGAGTGACACTACTCAAGCGACAGATAAGTTCCTTGCAGATAGTGCACCATATGGTAGAGTCAAATGCATAACATCAGACAATGGCACAGAATACACAGGCAATACATTTCAGTCACTTTTAAGAAAAAAGGGTATAAGACATGATACATCATCTCCGTACTCCCCTCATCAAAATGGAAAAGCTGAGAGACAATGGCAAACCATCTTTGAAATGCGAAGGTGTCTGCTAATAGAAAAGGGATTACCAAAGGTTCTGTGGCCTTATGCTGTCCAAACTGCAACTCAGATCCGAAACAAATGCTATAATGACAGAATTATGAATACCCCATACTTCATGTTGACAGGAAGAAAGCCAGACCTTTAAAAAATGTGGGTTTTTGGATCAGAATGCTATGCGTACAAACACAATCATAAGAAATTGGACCCTAGATGTGAGAAGGGAATATTTGTGGGGTATAGTAAAAATAGCCCAGCTTATCTGGTATACAATCCACAGACAGGAAAGGTGTCAAAACCTAGATTGGTGAAATTCATTAGGAAGAGCAGTGCTGAACAGCAGACACAAACCGATGAAGATTACTTAGAAATCAAAGGCTACAGAGACAAGACACAGGATAGTGAGAACAGTGGTGATGCCCCACAAATTGAGGATCAGGTCCTAGATGGAAACATGGAGAGTATTGATACAGACAATACAGAGGTATCAGAACATGATAGAACTATGGAAAAAGTAGACACAGAAGACAATAAAAACAATACAGGTCCAACAGTCACGGCTAGTCAAAAACATTACTTCTCGAAAAGAGATCCCCAAAGTATTTACAAGATTACCTGACATACTCCAAAGATGATATAACAAATGTGAGTGTTGATTATTGTTACAGGGCAGTGTGTGAAGTCCCCCAAACCTATAGAGAGGCCCTTATGTCACCTGAGGCTCCTAGATCGGAACGTGCTATGAAGAAAGAGATGGACTCACTTAAAGAAAATGACACATTTGAATTGACAAATCTAATCTCTACCAGAGAGCAGAAAGACAGTAGGGGGAAGATGGGTATATCCCCCTCAAAGAAAATGCAGAAACAGGAAAAATCTTCAAAGCTAGGTATGTTGCAAAGGGATACAACCAAACTGAAGGCATAGACTACCATGAGACATTTGCTCCTACAGCAAATCTCACCTCAGTATGGGCATTGATGCAAATAGCTGCTCAGAACAACTTCTTAGTTCATCAGGTGGATGTCAAAACAGCATATTTACATGCTCCAATAGAGGAAGACATATACTTAGAACAACCAGAGGGTTTTCAAGAGACATCTGACATAGGAGACAAGTTAGTATGCAAGTTGAAGAAATCTCTGTATGGTCTAAAACAGTCTGTAAGAAACTGGTACAAACTTTTAAATGATCATTTGGAACAAAACAACTTTGAGAGAAATCAGTCCGATCACTATGTATATAGAAAGCAGATTAAAAATGAGACAATCATAGTAATCATCTGGGTAGATGATTTGATAATTGCAGCAAGCAGTGAAGATCAGCTAAACAGTTTCAAATAAATAATGAAGTCCAAATTTAACATGAAGGATCTAGGGAAAATATCTTATTTTTTGGGGATTCAGTTTGAGCAAAAAGAGGGAGAAATTAAAATGAATCAGAAAAGGTACATTGTCAAAATGCTTGAAAGGTTTGGAATGTCAAACTGTAAACCAAAAGCTACCCCAAGTGTGTTAAAAATGGAGTATAATAGGAATGAGGAAGAAAACAACAAAGAGATTGAGAACCCCAAAGAATACCGTTAACTTGTTGGAAGCTTGATCTATGCAATGACCTGTACCAGACCAGACATTAGCTGGATAGTCAGTAAACTGTCACAAACCCTTGCAAAGCCTAAAACACATGACTTAGTAGCTGCTTAACATGTCCTGAGATACCTAAAAGGTACAGCTGACTATGAGCTGTGTTTCAAGAAAACAGACAATACTTTAAGTCTAATAGCATTCAGTGATTCTGACTGTGCATCTTCTGTAGAAGATAGGCGTAGTACATCAGGATACTGTTTCAGCCTAACAGAACAAGGACCTGCTATTTCATGGAAGTCTAAGAAACAGCCAACAGTGGCCCTGTCGACCTGCGAAGCTGAATACATTGGTCTAGCAAACACTACTCAAGAAAGCATGTACCTAACTTAACTGCTAAATGGCATGGACAGTAGTGTTTACACTTGCACCAGGATGTATGGTGATAATCAGGGTGCCATTGCACTGAGCAGAAATCCAGGGAATAGATCTAGATCTAAACTGAAATATCACTTTATCCGTGATGCTGTCAGTGAGGGAAGAATAAAGATTGTGTACTGCACAACAGAGGACATGGTGGCAGACATTTTGACAAAATCTGTATCAAAAATTAAAATTTTAAAGTTCAAAGGTTTTCTGTTTGGGAACTAAATACATGTGATGACATTGTACATGGCTTAAGATGATGAGAACAAGTGGGGGTGTTAAGTTATATGTTCTCATTAACCATATTATGTTATGTTATGTTGCTTACAATTCTAAATATAATAATATTTTGAGGTTGTGAAGTGATGTTTGCATGTGTAAAAACTTTTTGCATCTGTAGAAATATTTTGTGAATGTGTAGTAATATTTTGTGAATGTGTAAAAAGGTTTTGCATCTGTAGAATTTTTTTGTAAATGTCTGCAAAGTTTATGTGCAACACTGGAGTTACAAAACCCAAATTGACTGTGTCAAAATGGGGCCAAAATGTTATCCCATCAGCATGTTGCTTACTGATTAGCCAATCAGAATGCTGCCCATTGATCAACCAATTAAGGGGCAAAAGATTCCAGCGAGGCACGTTCTCGTTACTTCTCTGCATTCTGGAGTCAGGGAACATTGTAGAGTCCGAGGCTGGCCCTTTTTAGCAGCATAGACACTTTACAGGTTACACAGGTGAAACTTACCAGTGTGAAGCTAGCTTTTTAAGGGAGCCAGTTTCTTTAGTGGATTCCTAGTCTTTCCTAATTTCGCCTTCAAAATAATAGCGTTTGATTCAACGTGATACAAATCGATTAGCAACAAAGGAAACATTACACATTTCAAAAATATGCCACTAAACTCTAAGAATAGTGTGACATATTTACTAACTTATAATATTTTAATAAGACCATTTACATTTGCAATCTGGATCGCTTAAATATATAATAAATACACAGAGTCCAGTGTAATGCTAGCTAGCTATATTAAGGATTTAAATAGTTGGTCAGTGGCAGCATTCTGATTGGCTAATCAATAAGCAACGTGCTGATTGGATAACATTTTGGCCTTGTTTTGACACAGTCAAAAATTTGCAACTCATAACTTGGGTTTTGTAACTCCATATTTTTACAGATGCAAAACTTATTTTACACATTCACAAAACTTTTTTACACATGCAAACATCACTTCACAACCTTAAAATATTATTGTCCCTTATTTGATCCCATATAGGTGGGCCCTGACGAATCCACCGCTTTATCTTTGAACTCCAGTGGCGGAGGCAGGGAAATGAACTCCAGGTCCCAGTCAACTAGGAGCTCTGAAGCCGGCTGAGATGGGGGGGCAGGGGTGGAGCTGGTTGAGCAGGGGCCTGGAGTGGAGCTGGCTGAGCAGTGGCCTGGAGTGGAACCGGCTGAGGAGGGGCCTGGGGCCTCATGTATAAACGTTGCGTACGCACGAAAAGCTTGCGTACGCTGGTTTTCACGCACATGGTGTGATGAATAAAAATTAACTTGACGTGAGAATGTGCGGGCCGTCACGAAAACTTTTGATCAGACGTGAGAATGTGCGGGCCATACACAAAGCCTTCTCTGGCTCTGTAACTTGACAAATTCTAACTGAAAAGTGCCATAACTCACTAAACATTACAAAACCAAGTGTCCACTACAGTTACAGTCATACGTCTATGATGTTGACTATTCTAAAAACATAATTTCATCCGCTAATAAAGGTTTGATCATTGATGTGGATAACTCACATCAAAATTCCAAAACCCAAACGGGAAATGCTATTACCTAAATTGAGGGTGTCAAACGAATGAAGAATCATTCAGGAAATGCATGTCACCCTCTGTATATGGTTAACATTGCACACAGCACAGATTATTTACCACTGATGAAATATATACTCGCTGTGCAGCTACAAGATTGGCATGGGAAAATGCTATTGTCTCTGTGAGCCTGACTTTGGCTCATCCATAACCCACAGGAGGCATGACGCCCGGATCCACCTCCAGTAACAGTTGTGCAAATCACTCACTGTTGATGCTCAATTGATTCTGTGGATTATGTGTAAATATGTGAACAAGGTGTAGGAAATTAGGTGTAGCATATAAAAGGACGTGTAAATCATGCTGCTATACTTGATGCGCAATGGCTGCTCTGGCACTGCTAGAAGACATTGCAAATAGGAGAATCCTGAGAGAGCATGTATAAAGAGACCAAACTGATTTGCTGGCCCGCGATGATGACTGGCTTATGAGTCGATTCAGGTTGCCAATGGTTATCCTGTTGGAACTCTGTGCTGAGCTTGGGCCGGCTTTAGAACGTGAGACAGCAAGGAACCACGCGTTAACTGTCCCTTTGCAAGTTCTCACCACACTGGGCTTCCTCCCAACCGGCGCTTTTCAGAGAGAGCTGGCTGACCGGTCAGGCATTTCCCAACCATCTCTGAGCCGCTCCATGGCAGCTGTATGGAACGGTCTCATCCGTATGTCACCCAGGTACATAAAATTTCCCTTTACTGTTGGTGAGCAGGCCAACATCCAACTGCAATTCGCAGTGATGAGCCGATTTCCAAATCTAATCGGAGCCATCGACTGCACTCACATTGCTATAAGGGCACCATAATGAATTTGCTTATGTGAACAGAAAACACTTACACTCTATTAATGTGCAAGTGATCTGTGATGCGCAAATGTGTTTGACAAATGTTGTCGCAAGCAGGGGCTGTGCAGGATGGCTGGCTTAATGGTAATAAATGTAATTTATGATCATTAGGCTATACGGTAAAAAAAATAAGGCAATGATCTTGTATTGGCATCTGAGTATGTGGTTAATATATACCCGTAGGTGACCGTGGTTACCCGTTGCAAACTTGGCTCCTCATCCGGCTCACAGACTCCCAAAATGAGCAAGAGCAGCGTTACGATGATGTACATATTGGGGGCTTGGTCAGTGGTAGAGCGGACCATTCGGCAGCTGAAAGGCCGTTGGCGCTGCCTGATTATGATGCGTGACCATGGTCCGGTTCTCTGAACATTTCCAGCCCTAGTGACAGTTTTCCACTCTGCCAACTTTTGTTTCTCCTAATACCTGATGACAGTCCACGTTTCCTCGCCTTCACCTCTGTTGTTGGGACCTCGATCTCACAGTCTGTGAAAATGTAACTTTTTGCGTGTTTAGCCATTGTAATTCAGGCAAAAAATTACCTAAGGGTCGCATATATAGGCTATCTGCATATTCATTTATGGGAGGAGGCAAGGCAGGGTCAGTGGCTCGTTCACGTGTGTTCAATCTCACTTTGATTGTGATTTATAAAGGAATGGTGCGCAGGACCTGGCGTACGACCGGTTTTATACATGTGAATTTTTCTGTTCGTAGATACTTTTCCAGTTTTGGCCGTATGCCATCTTCTGGTATGTAAGCTGCGCAGTCTTTTATACATGAGGCACCTGGAGTGGAGCCGGCTGCGAGGGGGACCCCTTTGGTGGCTGTAGCGCTGAGGGGGGCCCTGACAGCATGCCGACTGGCCCTGGAGACTGTAGTGCTGTAGAGGGCCCGGGCAGCATGCCGGCCGGCCCTGGAAACGGCGTGTCGGCTCTCATGGCTTCTGCCCTCAGGCTTGCCTCCCTTAGCACAGCTCTCACGTCATATACTTCTGCGTCCATGGACAGCTATCCGGCTCTTGCAGCTAGGATAGCTGCATCTGCCGCCAGCACAGCAAACTGCACCTCCCTAGAATGGCCCACCAAACCAACTTAGCCCCCCAAATTTTTGTAGAGGTTCTCTGGCCCCTCATTGCATACAAGTAAAGAGCATATGCATAAACTTTCAAACTCCAACAACACTCTTTTCACAACAAATATCGTATATCACCCGGACAGCCTCTCCACACAACGAACAGATAATCAATGACCGACACCTCTCTCTAGTTTGGCCACCATTTATAAAGAGCAAAATAACTGGCTAATAGAACACAGCTGAACGTAATCATTAATCATCAGATCTACAAGATACCAGCCTAACCTAACCTAAACTCTATCCTAGAAATGGCCAAACCAGATAGAGGTGTCACATGAACATAAAGGGACATATACATTATATAACAAGAAACACAATATACTTAAATGGCAAATGTAACTAAGGAATATAGAAAAATAAACTATAATGTAAGAGTCTGTATCTCAGTTCATATGGTAACGCCAGCCCACACTGTGATTATTCTTTCAGTTTATATTATTTTCCCTGCAACCTTACAGTGTCTGTTGTTGAAAAGAACAATCTTTATAAACGTTTTTCTGAGAACTATATTGGATATTATGTAATTTCTTCAATTGCTACATTTTTCAAATGCTTCAATGTTGAAACTGCTTAGAGCAATGCTCCAGATCCCTAGACAGCACAAAATCATTGTGGTGGTAATGTTTGTGATTTGACTACAAACACCTTAGCTTGTTCGATAATCCCTAAGTAGTATACCGTAGATTTTAACACATTAGAAATTTGTTGCTATGAAAAATATTATAAACTTATTTTCTTTGAATAATTCAAGATCTGACGACACTGCATCTTTTTCATTATTTTCACCAGTTGTCATTTTCTGCAAATAAATGCCCTAAATTTTGGGATAAATGTTGTCAGTAGTTTATGGAATAAAAAAGGTTTTTACCCAGGCACATAAAGTGGGGCAAAAAGTATTTAGTTAGCCACCAATTGTGCAAGTTCTCCCACTTAAAAAGATGAGAGAGGCCTGTAATTTTCATCATAGTTACACTTCAAATATGAGAGAGAAAATGAAAATCTTTATGAATTTATTGGTAAATAATGGTGGATTAAAGTATTTGGTCAATAACAAAAGTTAATCTCAATACTTTGTTATATACCCTTTGTTGGCAATGACAGAGGTCAAACATTTTCTTTAAGTCTTCACAAGGTTTTCACACACTGTTGCTGGTATTTTGGCCCATTCCTCCATGCAGATCTCCTCTAGAGCAGCGATGTTTTGGGGCTGTCGCTGGGCAACACAGACTTTCAACTCCCTCCAAAGATTTTCTATGGGGTTGAGATCTGAGGCCTCATTTATAAACTTGGCGTAAGCACAAAAGAAGGCGTACGCCGCTCTCTACGCAATAATTGAGATTTATAAAAAGCAAACTTGACGGGAAAATATGCGGTCCTTTACAGAAATTCTGACCCATGCATATGCACAAAAACAGGTGAAAAGAGAAATGGCGACACCGCCGGTAGATGTGTGAAACATGTGAAGCTGTCTGAAACTGCAGACAATTGTGTAGCTAAACGAAATCGAAATAATGCCTCTCTTTAATAATATGAACATTTCACAAAGCCATTCTTACAATCAACTGCTACAATATTCTTACTATCAACTTAAATGCAAACAAAGACATATTTGCAAAAAGAACACTCAAACATGTTCTGTAATTATATTGGCATGTTATGTAATTCATCCTCATAAATAATACAAAATAATGTTTAAAACATATCCTTGTCGATGTGTCCGTCTGGCGGAGCAGACATACATTAGATTAGATAGATATCATCATTTTCCACTGGGGAAAGTTGTGTTCATAAATGTCATTAGCTACGGAATCATGGTGTTCATGTATATGCCGTCAGTCCGTTTCCTTTCCATCCATCAATTGTTCCATTGTGACGGATGTCTGAACCATTTTGAAAGCTGGAATTAATTCCATTTGCGCATAATCCCATTTACAATCACATGAATACTGACATCTGTAGCTGATCAGATACAATGACCTGCATGGTCATAAAAAGCCATTATGCCAACTTAATGCGTAATGACGCACAATGGCTGATCTTGCGCTGTTAGAAGATGTGGCAAATAGAAGGATTCGGAAGGAACACATTTTCCGACAGCAAGAAGACTTGCTGGCAAACGAGGATGAGTGGCTTATGAGCAGGTTCCGATTTCCTCGGGGCATCCTGTTGGACCTCTGTGCTCTATTGGGACCAGCGTTACAGAGGAGCACTTGGAGAAACCACGCCGTGCCAGTCCCACTTCAAGTACTTACAACACTTGGATTTCTGCGACTGGCACTTTCCAGAGGGAATTGGTTGACAGTTCTGGGATTTCACAGCCAAACCTTAGCCGGGTTATGCCAGACGCATGATTACATAAAGTTTCCTTACACCGTGGGTGAACAGGCAAACTAAAAAGCGCAATTTCAGCTATGTCCGGTTTCCCAAATGTAATCGTGCTATTGACTGCACTTATGTTGCCATAATAAGGGCACCAAATGAGAATGAAAATGCTTTCATTGATTGAAAGCATTTTCATTCGATCAATGTCCAAATAATTTGTGATGCAAACATGTTGCTGTAATGTAACCAATTTTCCCCCACTATCTGACCACTTTTTATTTGGGCCATGATCCGACTTTCTTACAGCGTCTGCAACCTTTTGCCACTCCAACGCCTTTTTGTCATTGGTAATATGCACACTTTGCCCAACATTTTCCTCTTTTTCCACCTCGCCAACAATATTTTCTACTTCACATTGAGTAAAGTTTCTTTTCTTGGTTTTCCTCTCTCTGTTTGCCATGATTTCGCAATCAATGAATATTAATTTCTGGGCGTTTCCCTGACTATTTATGGGCAATTATAGGCATCACATGCAGCCGCAAAAGCTGCCCCACATTTAGAGTTGATTTTGATTTTGATTTATAAAGGGAAAACGATGTAGGACGTGCGTGCTCAGGGTTTGATAAATCTGAATATTTCTTTGCGTACGCACGTCCTATATTTCGTCCATACGTGACTTCTGACGCAAATCCACTGCAAAGTTTTATAAATGAGGCCCCTGGTGACTGGCTAGGCCAATCCAGGACCTTGAAATGCTTCTTACGAAGCCACTCCTTCATTGCCCGGGCGGTGTGTTTGGGATCATTGTTATGCTGAAAGACCCAGCCACGTTTAACCTTCAATGCCCTTGCTGATGGAAGGAGGTTTTCACTCAAAATCTGATGATTCATGTCCCCATTCATTCTTTCCTTTACACAGAATGCTGAGTTGCATCCAAAGAACACCATACCTACTGTGAAGCATTGGGGTGGAAACATCCTGGTCCCTTTGCAGAAAAACAGGATGTTTCCACCCCCATGCTTCACAGTAGGTATGGTGTTCTTTGGATGCAACTCAGCATTCTTTCTCCTCCAAACACGACGAGTTGAGTTTTTACCAAAAAGTTGTATTTTGGTTTCATCTGACCATAAGACATTCTCCAAATCCTTGTCTGGATCATCCAAATGATCTCTAGCAAATCTCAGACGGGCCTGGACATGTACTGGCTTAAGCAGTGGGACACGTCTGGCACTGCAGGATTTGAGTCCCTGGTGGCAAGGCGTGTTACTGATGGTAGCCTTTGTTACTTTGGTCCCAGGTCTCTGCAGGTCATTCACTAGGTCCCCCATGTGTGATCATTTTGACCCCAAGGGGTGAGATCTTGCGTGGAGCCCCGGATCGATGGAGATTATCAGTGGTCTTGTATGTCTTCCATTTTCTTATAATTGCTCCCACAGTTGATTTCTTTACACCATGCTGCTTACCTATTGCAGATTCAGATGTCCCTGCCTGGTGCAGGTCTATAATTTTGTTTCTGATGTCCTTTGACAGCTCTTTGGTCTTGGCCATATTGGAGTTTGGAGTATGACTGTTTGAGGTTGTGGACAGGTGTCTTTTATACTGATAACAAGTTCAAACAGGTGCCATTAATACAGGTAACGAGTGGAGGACAGAGGAGCCTCTTGAAGAAGGTACAGGTCTGTGAGAGACAGAAATATTGCTTGTTTGTAGCTGACCAAATACTTATTTTCCACCATAATTTACCAATAAATTCATTAAAAATCCTACAATGTGATTTTCTGGATATGATTTCTCATTTTGTCTCTCATAGTTGAAGTGTACCTATGATGAAATGTACAGGCCTCTCTCATCTGTTTAAGTGGGAGAACAGGCACAATTGGTGGTTGACTAAATATTTTTTTGTCTCACTGTACCTATGAATCTAAAACCAAAGACATTGATAATTTTGCTGTGGTTTCTAAAAGGATAACTCTGGCGCAAAATGAACCTAGGGGTTAATAACACATTGTTACAGTCTACCGTTCTCTAGGATGTTTTCGAATGTGCCCAGTTTTAGTGCGAACTGATAATTACTTGAGAAAACTACTTATCATTGAGAAAACTACTTAAGTACAGCTACTTAAAACAAAATTCAGATAATTTGTTCTAACATTGTGCATTAACCTCATAAATCGGGTTCTTTACAAACCAAGAGCTGAATGGTTGAATCACAAGCTCAGATGTTATGGCATTGTGGGTGTTGGAAGGATAGGAAGTCCAAGCAGGGACAAATGTTCACTTATGTTTTTAATTAACTCGCATTATGACGGATACAGACATGAGTCTGGAGGAACTGACAACATGCAATACAGTCATATGCAAAAGTTTAGGCACCCCTGTCAATTTCCATGATTTTCATTGTAAAGAATTGGGTGTATGGATCAGCAATTTCATTTTGATATATCAACTAACTGAAGGACAAAGTAATATTTTGGTAGTGAAATGAGGTTCATTGGATTAACAGAAAATGTGCAATATGCATCAAAATTAAATTAGACAGGTGCAAACATTTGGGCACCCTTGTCATTTTGTTGACTTGAATATCTGAAACTACCTACACTGATTAATTGCAACACACAATTTGTTTGGTGAGCTCATTATGCCTTGAACTTCATATACAGGTGCATCCATTCATGAGAAAAGGTATTTAAGGTGGCCAATTACAAGTTGTTGTTCTCTTTGGCTCTCCTCTGAAGAGTGGCAACATGGGGGCCTCAAAACAGGTCTCAAATGACCTGAAAACAACACATTGTTCAACATTATGGTTTAGGGGAAGGCTACAAAAAGCAATCTTAAAGATTTACGCTGTCAGTGTCCACTGTGAGGAACATAGTGAGGAAATGGAAGAAGACAGGCACAGTTAGAGCCAGAAGTGGCAGGCCAAGTAAAATATCGAAGATGCAAAGGCGAAGGATGGTAAGAACGGTCAAAAACAGCCCACAGACCACCTCCAAAGACCTACAACATCATCTTGCTGCAGATGGTGTCACTGTGCATCGTTCAACCAACCATACATCTCAGAATTTCTCCCAAATTACGTTCTCAGGAAACTATTTTGAAAACATGAATTACGTTATATGCCAACATATTTAGGGTTTTTTACATTTGAACTGCACGTTTCGTTATTAGGCTATATTTGTACTTCAATTACGTTGCTCCGGTACATTTAGTTTAGCGGATTTATGCGAGAACATTCCACACATTCCATACATTCCATAGTGTTCGAAATTATATTGAAACATTCACAGTTAAGGTTAGGTAGGAGGATACTAACGGTTAAGGTTAGGCATGAGGTTACTAAGGGTTAAGGTTAGATATGATGCTACTGAGGTTAAGGTTAGAATTAAGGTTAGGGTTAACATTACAAAAACCGACAATCGCCTGTCTGCATGACGCAAGCAATGTAGAACAAAACACACACAATGTGTCCGTCTGGATTTGAACTCGCGAACACTGGCATGCAAGTCGTGGATTTATTATACGCCTGTCAACCATCCCCGACCTCCACCCTAGCAAAAACTACGCTATTTACATGCTACGTCATGATCTTCATATGTTTCATACATATTTCACGTTATTCAAGTGTTCAATTTATTTCCCTACAAACGTAATTGACCCTCTTATACGTTCATATTTCACATATTTCGGTTTTACAAAATAGTTCCCTCAGAACGTATTTCATGTGATTTAGGGCTGCGTTCAACAATTCAGCGCACTTTGTACAAGGAGAAGCTGTATGGGAGAGTGATGCAGAAGAAGCATTTTCTGCACACACGCCACAAACAGAGTCGCTTGAGGTACGCAAATGCACATGGTGTGCTTAATTTTGGAAGAACACCATACACATTTTCAATACAAAGGACCGTCCCACACATACAATCCCACATATATCCTGCCACGGTGCAAAAATTACCCATACATCGTGACAATGGGTGTCACTCTATTGTGTTTTTTAGTTCCCAATTAACCCAACAGAACTGATCGACACAAGTGTGAGTTTGGATCACAAATAGGGCTGTAACGATATGTGTATCGTGATTAAATATGCACTCCAGAGCCCGTTTGCCTGGCAACAGTATATAATGCCCGCAACACAAACTCAGATATTTCAAATAGCGCTAGTTTTAATTCATTGCAATAAACATTGTGAATTCATTGTAAAGCTAGTGAATTTTAGCCAAATGCAATAGTATTGTGGGTAAAGAAATAATAAGAGTATGTGATAGCAAAAATAGCACATTTAACATGTTTTTAACAACTGATTATTAAAAAACATTAACAAATAAGTTGTACACAAATTGATTGAATATATTGTCAGTGTCTCATGTAAATAAAACACAATTACATTTGAAAATCATTCACTGGAGTCTGTTGTTACCCAAATAGACTAACTGTGTGACGTCTCCACCCCTGCCCTGCCGTTTCCACCGTTCTGCATCCCCAGAGTATTGAGGACTACACAGTTCTAGCCCTCACTAACAGAGTTCGTGTTGTGGGCATTATATACTGTTGCCAGGTGAAGGGGCTCTGGAGTGCATATCTAGTCGCAATACGCATATTGTTACAGCCCTAATCACAAACTAAGGTAATCATATTTACATGCTATGAATATCGAAATAAAATATGTGCTTAAACTTTTCGATGGTTTGTAGTTCTGATTCAAATCATATTGAGTTTGCAGGGGTTGTACAATGTGCTTCAAGTTTCTTATGAAATGTCAAGTCATTAATTTCTCCAAAGGGGGGTGGAAGGGAAAATATTGGTTTAAAACATTGTTTACAATCAGGGGGAATATAGAAATAATCAGCTTTCTTACCCCAGGTTATTTTGTTTATATCATTTCACAGTACAAAGTATATCCTTTCAAAAAAGTTTGTGTCATCTCCCCAGACAGCTAAGTGTGGTGATTCACCGGGTGTAATGGCTCCGTGCCTCAACCCGCTTTTCACACGTCCCAAATAAGTTTACGATTAGACAACAGTAAGGGTTGTAAACTTCTGGTCCAGACCTAAAATTACAGAAAAGTAGCAGAGCTCCAGCTGCATTCGATTTTCTTTCGGAGCTCGGAACATTGCCTACCAATGCCCACCACACGCCCCCTTTTAATCCTTTTACCTGGACGTCCGACTTTCCCACTCGGAGAACTCAGAGAAGCAGGAATTCCGAGCAAGAATACAAGATGGCTGCACCCTGTGACTTGTAAACATGAATTGTTTTCATCGTTTTTGGATCACTTTGGTTAAATGACAATTTTAATCACTCAAATTACTGCAATACGTTACTGCATTCATATCACTGCCTGTGGGTATGGGAATCGGTCTGGTTGTGAATAAAATATTGAATGAAGACTTGTTTCAAACCGGTGTTGGTGACTGTGGCTAGGGTTGTAACAAGTTAAACTAATACATGAAATAAAGTGAACATTTTAGAAGTTCAAATGGCTGCGTTTTGATAAGGTGGGGTATTGTTTAGTTTTAGTTTAACCGTTATTTTACCGGACAAGTTTACTGAGAACACTTTCTCATAGTCATAATCATAATCAAAAAATGTAATGTAGTGCTTTTGGAGCACCTGGTACTTGGCCAGTGCTACAGCAACAACAGCTTTCTGGGTGGCATCAATGTTTTTCTCCGACTTGGACGAGCAAAAAATAATAGAATGCTTGAAGTGTGGAAGTGACGTCATATCAGAGTTCCGAGTCGGATTTTTGAAAATAAACAAATGTAGCATCTGTATGTTTCCAAAGGTAATTTTTCCATGTAAAGGAGTGAGATTTACATTAGGCTCTGTCTTCACAGTCTAGGGTTTAAACAGGTATGTAATAAGTGCTGTATGCATTTAAATGGTTATCGACTTGTAAAACCCCTGTGTTTTAAAAATAGCAATTTTGATGCTATAAGGTAAAGGTACTTTATTTGTCACATACACATACATGTAGTGAAATTCCTTCTCTGCATTTAACCTATCCCTCAAATGAGCAGCTATCATAGTAGTGCCCCTATCACTCCCATTCAAAAGGCGATTTGACCGAAACCAAAAATACGGAAAATCTTAAGTGGCGTTTCCATCCTAATTATGTTTTTAAATGGAAGTTTAGTGGTGAGAGTTATGCTTTAAAGGGAATGGGAGATGACACTGATTGGTTTAATGCATGTTACGCCCAAAACACACCAAAGAATTAATGAAGACACTTAGTACAACCCTTTTGAACCATGCGCATGGACCCTTTTTTCCGCCGTCAAACTAGAGAAAGTGGATTTGGACATGCCCAAAGAGCACATGCTTCACGCCGTGCGCTTAGATCATTAAAATAAGGCCCCTTGTCTTTCCTGCATGCACATGCATGTGATTAGGTGGATAGAGACCCAGCTGTCAATCAAGCTCGTGCTGTGGGGGAAGGAGAAGTTTCTGGCTGCAAACGGGCACTGTCAGGCAGTTTATAAACAATTACTGTTTTTAGCAGAAATAAATAAAAATGTGAAGTGATTAAAGGCTTTTGCTCTTCAACAAAAGAATGTATATCCATTTGGTTAGTGCTTAAGGACAATAGGTGAAGATTAATATATATCTATATTAGAGGTTGGGCTAATTAATCAGACTGGCCGATTAATTAAAAATAATTATTAATCTGCATTTTTGCTCGCCAAATATGGACGATACTTTTTTTGAGGAGAAACCACTTCCTCTAGTGTTATAATTAGATAGCAAATCATGTGGAAAATGTGTGCAGCCACCCCATCTGTTGTGAGTGACAGTCCACTTGTCCCAATCAGCAGCGTCAAGTCTGGAGGAAATAGTGATTGCAGAGAAGCTATGCTAAGTTAGTAGCTAGCATGACGGAGCCACGCGTTCTAATTATTGAAAAACACTGAATCACAACTCTATTATAGCAATTCTCCAGTACAGTTCAAATGGCGAAACCCGAAATCACTTTTTTCATTGTAATTTTCATGTAGCCTAACATTTGCAAATTTATAGGTGCATATATTAGAATCCTCGAGAAAAACGTGCACATTTAAGTACAGGACCGAACGAAGGCTGTTATTAGGCTAGTCACTGCATACTGTAGCGTCGCACAAATTAATAAACCTTCCGGAATGAAAGACATGTCAGTTTGCAACACTTCTGGATTAACAAAATAGCTCCATACTCCAAAATAGTGGAAGTTGTGACATACTATCGTTAAGTAATATAACTTAAAGGAAATACGATGTAGGCTGTAGCCTGTTTATATTTCGTTCAATAGATTGATAGTACAGATATAATTGTGTACAGATTATAATAAAACAAAATACCTTAAAATAATATTATATGATTAGGTTATTATCCCTGTTTGGAGAAACTCACATCAAACAGCCATTCTCATCTTACACAAAACGTCTGCAAAGCTTAGTGCAAATGCGAACACAATGCGGATATTGCATTCGCTTTCACAAACGTATTTCTCTAATTTTAGCTAATTTGGGAAGGACACGTAAACTATTGACATTTGTAATACATATTACCGTATATACCCGAATATAAGACGAGGTTTTTGTCCTAAAAATAGGCTGAAAAATTAGCCTGGAAAAATCCAGACCCAAATCCTGAACGAATAAGGGTCTGGGTTCGAGTAATGTAAATGACTCAACTCGAGGGGCGGCACCAAGCGTGCATTTGAAAATCTCACTGTACGCAATTGGATAACACTACGACCAATCACCAGTGGGTTTTCACTAACCCTATGGCGGAGCTAACTGGTAGATAAAACTCTTGCCATATCAGGTCGCAAAACAGCAAAAACGTCCTTTTATA